>VZUI01040937.1:0-157828 GCA_013401135.1 Cettia cetti
ATAAAATAAAATAAAATAAAATAAAATAAAATAAAATAAAATAAAATAAAATAAAATAAAATAAAATAAAATAAAATCTAGAGAAAAGGATCATTCATGGAAATTTTTATTTGGCATCAACATTAAAAAAATATTCAATTACAAAGTTAAGCGCTTCTGATGTTTCAAATAATAGGCAAGTCTTATCCTAAAACCTGTTAAATGAATTTCAATTGAAAAAAAAAAATCCAGCAACAGCTTTTTATTTAACTGACCATACCAAAACAAATTTAGAAATCTGGACTATGAAAAGTAGTTATCCATTGAAAGGTTTTAGTTTTATGTCAGAGTACTTCACTCAATCAGTACTTGTTCATTTCATGTAATTTTGCTTTTCACTTTATTAAAAAAAAGTGTGGGAGGAAAAAACAAGTAAAATCACACTAAGACTGATGTTATGCCAATAAAGTGAAACACCAAAATGCACTATTAACAGTCAAACTTTTACAGAACAACAAATTAAGCAAAGCTGTAGTTCATGCCCTGGGTACTTGAGAGAACCTCAGTTATTCTTAAGAGACAAACTATAAATCTGGGGAACACAGCACACCAGATCAGAGACCTTCTTCCATGCTACATTATGCACTTATCTCAATATCCCTCTCTTCCACCATGTATATATCAGCCATCTTTACTAAAACACCTGTTTTGAAATAAAGAGAATAATTAAATAAATAAATGTAAGAGCAGCCATTTCCCTTAAGAACACCTAGGATTGCACCATATGGATACTAGCAAATCATTACTTTCTCAAGAGCCTTAGAAGTAGCAGGGGAAAAAACCAGCAAGACCAGGCTTTTTATCTGAAAAGTATGGAATCTAATGTATGTCATTAAGAATAGTATTATGTATATCATTAAGAAGCTGCCTGGCTGAAGAGGCTCCTACCAGACATGACAGCTTGTGCAACCACTTCCGAGCTGACAGCATGGCATTCCCTGCATTATGCTCTCAATTTTTCAGTGAAGCATAGGTGGTGGAAAATATTCCATTATCTGCTTCTCTGTCCCTGAGACAATACATTGTTCTTTGCAGTAATTATCCTCGCAGATCCAATTTATACACGCTTCACATGTAAATGTGTGTTCAGTAAGACACATCATTCCCATAAGTGACATTTCAAGTAGAGTACTGACAACAAGGGCCTGAGAAAGGAAAGAAATTTAATAAAGACAATATGGCTGGAAAGTGCATTAGGCTTCAGAAGATCCATATGGAAGATATCTCAGGTACAAAAATAATTCATCAAGCAGGAGTTACAACAATGTAGAGTTGCCAATACTACTGAAACATAACAGGAAACTGCATTGATTATTAGTGAAAGAGTGAGTGAGATTCTCTTAGTCATGTGAAATAGGGCAGTCAAGAAAGAATTAATTTCTTCTTGTGGCTATGGTTCTGAAAAGTTTGCCATCTATAATCCAGCCCAGCCTCCAAAACACAAATCCATATGGTTTACAGCTTGTTTTACAACTGGCTTAAAAAGTTCATTAGCAAGTTTACATAATTTAAATTAGCATAACAACTTAGAAATGTTTTAGCCTTAAACAAATGTAACTAAGCCATCACTAAATCATTCAAAAATTCAGATCAGCTGAAAATAAAGGTGACAGAAACAAAAACATCAATTCACAAGAAGTGTATTAAAACATGATGAAAATTTTATCAAACTTTAGAAGTATTTCCATGAGCTGTATAAAATTGATCATGTTTACTATTTCAAAATATAAAGCCATAGCAAGAGATGAAGTTCTGCAATAATTTTTTTAGATTCTCTTCAAGTTTTTCCTCATATTCAGAGAATGTCATCCCAATACTTTGATTTGTTTCAAAGACAAACAGCTCCACCCAGAGCAGTCATCCGTCTTATTCTGTAGGTAAGCCATTTCTTACGAAATGCAACTCCCACATTCAGCTAGTGACTGAACTTATACTCCTCCTGAAATCCTATGATTCACTGATCCAGGCATGAAAATTTGGCCCTGTTTATGAACAAAAGCAAACAGCACTGAAATTGTTACAATAATTATACAATATGCTCCTTACCCCGTCTAGAAGAGTGTTTGTTAGATGTGTGCGAAGGTCTTTACGAAACGGAAATTCCAGGTTGGATACATGAAAAATGGAATTGTCTCTATCAATCATATAAACTTCATTCTTGCCATCAATCAGCATCATGTACCTACAAAGGCAGTGTTAAGATATAATTACAGGTATATCTTCAAAATCTCTATTATTTTGTTTTGCATTAAGTGTTAAAAAAATTAGTAATGACAAATATTATTTTAAAAGCATTTTTAAATTATTTTTTTACACTGAAAAGTTTAAACCTGTCAAATAACCAAAGGGATATCACAGACCACATGATCTCAGCAATAAAAAATGGGAAAAGGAGGAGGAAGGAGGGGACATTTGGAATGATGGTGTTTTTCTCCCAAGGCACCGTTCTGAATGATGGAGTCAGCTTTCCTGGAAATGGCTAAATACGTGCCTGTCAATGGGAAGTAGTAAAAATTCCTTATTTTTCCTTATATTTATCTCAACCCTGATCTTTCACACTTTCACCCTTCTGATTCTCTCCCCCATCCTGTTACAGGCTGCATGAGCTTGGCTGCTACAGGAATTAAACCAGGCCACACCTCAGGCTTTCACATGGACAAACACTTCAGGGCTACAATTCTTCAACGGAGTCCATGTAATAGACTTCTTAAAGCCCTCGGAGAATTTTCACAAGCATTCTGCACGGAAACAAAGTTTTAGCTAAGCATACCTCTCTACATGCCATCTTCTTCAAAACTAAATAATCTGACCTTCCAATCCAAATCATTCTATGATCCTATGATTTCTATGATTCTGTATCTTACTTCAGAGAGACGCTGAGAAACAACATGTGCTGAGTTTGAAGACAGAAAAAATCTCGTCTCAGAACATTGAATTACTTTCATGTAGACCCATCCGTCTGGGTCTCATGGTAATATACCTGTCTAGCTTAGAATATGAACAAGTTCTCTGCTTGAGAAAGGCATTAAACTGATCCAGTTATGTCTCATTTTGAAAGTAGCTTTTTAGCTGAATGGCTGAAATTCCTCTACTGTCCCAATTTAATAAACTATTGAAATAAAACTCTGAATGTGGTCGAAACAATAGAATTTATCAAAATTCTAATTACTACCAATATAAGACAGAAAAAATTTGGTCAAGGATGGACTGGCAAACAGAAGTGTTCTATGAGCCGCTGATAATAGAAAATGCAGAAGAAGCAAGAGACAGGGAAGGTTTTGGTGAAACTGAATTTATCAATTAATGAGCCATTTGAGCTGGTTGGTTGGTTGAGGTTTTCTGTTTGCTTGTTCCACTCAAAAAATTAAAGTTCATGTGCTTAATGTCAGGTTTAAAGTTTTCTCCAGATGGCACTCCAGACTTCATGGAGAAATCTTGCAGACTGCTGAACGGTATATTCTGAATATTATCTTGATGTACCATGGCCATTTATATTTTAAGAAGTTAATTAAGGTATTAGCAGATAAATGCTTACGCCACAATAGAGAACACGCCTCTGGGCAACACCACAAAGGCAAAGTAAAAAGAGCAATGATTTCTCAGACACATTCACTAGAGACAGAACACAGGAACTTAACTGTCATGCATTGCACTGCCCACTGTGAACACTACTTGCTATTACAGCTGTACATTTATTACTAATTACCTCTATTGTGTGAGCACCCAAAAGCTCCAATTAGTAACCAGGCCCCATTGTTTTAGATTCTGGGCAAGTACACAAGATGACATGGTCCTACATCAGATGGCTCAATCCAAATGTAAAACCAGACAAGAGAATAAAATAACAAAGGCAGAGCAGCAATAAGAACAGTAACAGCACTGCTCATTCACCTCTGGAAACTATACATGGAAGTAGGGAATCATGTTTGAGCTACAAACATCATCTCTCAAAACTGTCGGTGTGATCACTATAAACCAAGAAATTCTTACAAATAGAGGGTCACAGAGTCCATGAAGATTAATCTCACAAGCAGATAAAACATCTAATCATAGAAATGGTAAAAACTAAAATTTCATTAGAAGCTACTTTTCATTCTCTTCTGAGGCAAGGCCTGTTAATAATTTTAATTGGACATTATTATTAACACAAAAATTCAGCAAATAGGATGAAAATTTCATCAGCAGAGTGACAGTTCTTGGCATTAGACAAACAGATCTCCAAATCACCTACCAGAGTATTAATAACTTTAATTTTTAAACTTTAAAAAATGTCAACCATCAAATAAAGTTTTCTCTTCAGAAATCAATTATTTTTATCATACCCAAATAAAGGCACCTGTATCAAAGGCTCATTTCCCTCCACATATATCCTGTATCATGTAGTCCACACCAGTTGCCCCCCAATCACAAGCTAAAAGAATGATTTTATTAGACTTCCATTTTTAGTTGAGCATTTTTTGTAGTGGTGGTGGATTTTACGGTTTTTACACAATTTTGAAGCTGACATGAGCTACACTGAAAATCCTAAGTTAAAAATGGAGGTTTCTCCTTTATGTGGATGTTCAGCATTTTTCATCATTAAATTTGAAAGTACATTTCAGGAAGATATTACTTAATGCATGAAATAAGGTAAATTACTTGGTGTACGTCAATCTACTGTCATTGAGATTAACGAACAAGAACAGAACTGCATTTCCCAATCTCCAAATCCAACGCTGTACCCACTGGAACATGTGGCCTCTGCCCTCTTTTCCAAATTATTAGGATTCACAAAACTGGATTTGAAAATATTCCCCCAACACAGTACCTCATGGCACATGATGTAATGCTTGCCAAAAAATATTGACCACTAAATTGATTGCCTATGTATTCACAGAAGTTTTGCCTCCAACTTCAATTTTGTGATGTGTTTTATCTATGTTTAACTTCTTTCTCTCAGCCAGAATGACAGCAACCATCTCAGCAGCAAGCTTACATGTGTTAATTCTGTGCTTTATACTTAAAACCTTAAGTATAATGCAAAAATATAACACAGCGTCCTCAAACTTTAAGATCCTATCTTCTGAGCTTGAGATCAACACACAAGTAATTTTCTGAAAAAAAAAAATCTACAAGTGGCAAATGGATTAGAAACATTATTTCAAAGGGAGCTTAAAAATTCAGCTTCTCTAGGAGCTTTCTTTGCCCTGCAGTATTTCTTTAGACAGGCTGTATCAAAGAAGATTATTTATTTCAAATCAGTGCTGCTGTCGCTGCCTTTTTTTTCATTTTCCTTTTTAAATATGCCTGTGTCTGTATTATCACATTAAAGAATGCAAAATATAAGAAATTCCAACACCAACTCTAAGCACAAAATACATAGCAGCTCTCCATTCCAAAGGGAGTTCATTACACAGCCTGGAATTCAGTCTCGTGAAAGTGCTGTCCTCCCACACAAATAAGCATTACCCAAATCTGAACAGCAATTAGCATCTCTAATATGCTCGCTGACAGAGAGGCAACAACGAAATCCTGCTGCAGATATGATTTTCAATTTCTTAATTTCCTTTTATGATTGGCAACGTTTCAAAAACACAAGTGTGTCACCACTCCGTAGATGGACCACCTAAGACGAGGTCAAGTCACACGAGTGCTTTACTTTGGACCCTGCCACTCCCTCCTGGCAAGAAAGCATCAACTTCTGGCCACATGCATCACTGAGAAAACAGCCAGAAGAATGAAAATTAATGACTACCCTTTATCCACTGACAGTAGGAGATCATCTATCTGTGTCACTAAGCTGCTGCAGTTCCATGTC
Organism: Cettia cetti; assembly: GCA_013401135.1. NCBI lineage: Eukaryota > Metazoa > Chordata > Aves > Passeriformes > Sylviidae > Cettia > Cettia cetti. Next base: position 5,837 of record VZUI01040937.1, read on the forward strand.
CTGACCCGAATCCAGACTGTGCTGGATTTAGAGTAAGTTTAAATTAGAAGAGTTTGAAGCTGGCCTGTGGCACATGGAGCAAAAGACCCTAAATGCTAATAAATGGGAAAGGCTCAGCTTGCTTTCTTCTATTAATTGCTGCTGGCAATGGTTGCTGCTTCAAAAGCAGTCTCCTCAAAGATGACAAAGCCTGGATACAGGGACACTAACACAGGAACTTACAAGAAGACTTACAATATTACTTTCAATGTGTAAACAAAAGGAAACAATGTCTTTTTAATCAGCACACTGACAGTTCTGTCACAAACCACCTTCCCCAAAGCTGCACACATGTTCTCATTTGCATGAGTACACAGCACACCAGCCAGCAAGAAACACTGCTTGTTACATGCAGATACTGCTGTAGAATTATGTATTCAACAGTTCAAATTCCAAATAGTTTTTTTAAAAACACACACATAGACCTTTGGAAGTTAGTCTGAGTATACCAATACTTTGCATTTCTCTTGCTTATTTCTAGGTTAAAGTATGCCATCTAGCACTTTAAGCCAAAAAATCCCTTAGATTGTGACTGACAGTCATTTCCAATTAACAGCCTTCAGCTCCAATATTCCTCATTCATGACCTTGCATTTTATACTATTAAATATCTTTCCAGTTTTATTATTCTGCTCCTCAGTGAATTCAGTGGCTGATCTTTCATTTGTTTATCAGAACATACTTGGATTCTGTTTCAAAATACTTAATGATAAAACAAAATTAATATTCAGGATCTCTACTTGTGGCTTTTTAAGCAATTTCTTTCAAAACCATCCACTGCCATTTTCTTTCACTCTGTTCTTTACTTACTTTAGAACTCTAGCAATCTTCTTAGCTTCACTCTCTCTAATAAATAGAAATTTTGCCGAAGTCCAGAAGCATGAGTCTTTCTAGGTCAAAAGCACTTTTTTCCCCTCATATGAACTCCCACCAAAATGGCCAAACTCAGAGGAAATCCCATTTCTCATCTATACTGCAGACTGTGCTACTCAGCCAAAGTAATTCTGAGTAATTCTATTAACTACTGGCCTTAGGGCAACCAAATCTGTCATTTAATAAAGGGAAACCCTGCATTTTTGGTCTTTTTTTACCTCTCATTTTACCAATCATAATGATTTAAAGCAAAGCCTTAGCATGATTGATCCAAACTTAGCTTCTAAAATCATTAGGTTTTTTTCCACTCAGTATTGAAATACTGTTACTAGGCTCTTGTTTAGTACATAAATGTATCTTGTATATTTCTTGCTACACTCAGAAGCACCTGGATTTTTCATCCATTAAAATGCTCCACCAATTCTCCACCCTCATAAGAGGGTAGAATTCAGCTTCTGATTAACTTCCACAATTGTGTCTCCATGGGGTGAAATGAACAGTTCCCTGTGCTTCAAAACTGTCTTGGTTAAACTCTTATTATGGAGGTCAAGACACTCAGCTTGCATTAGATGTTCAAGTGTGCTCATCATGACAACTCTGACCAGTCATCTCCAGGAGATTCAGTAGTAACCCAGAAGTTTTCTTTAACAATCCTGAGGTGATTTTTTTTAAATATCTGAAATCCATAACAATTTTTTATCATTCAGTAATTAGGAAAATGTTACTCCTCATTCTTTATTTTACCTTGCATCTTTCCTAAACAAAATGAATGCTTTACAGTCAAGAAACTTATACTAGTTCATCTGCTACACCAACATCTAATTTCATGAGCAATCAGGTTTCCAACATCCAGCCTCATGTTCTGAATCACTAGTTCAAGATACCACTGCCCTGACTCAATGCTAGTACAGAAAAGAAAATAACTTTCCTGTCTTATTGATCACCTCATATATCACAACGGAAGGGCTATGCTTGATTCTGCTTGATTTTGATATTTATAGCATCATTTCAGGTAGAAAAGACCTTTAGGATATTTGAGTCCAAATGTAAGCCTAACATTGCCAAGTCCACCACTAAACCATGTCCCAAAGTGTCACATGTACATGTCTTCTAAATACCTCCAGGCATTGATGAATTGATCTTCACCACTCACCCTGCTTATTTGAGAACAAAGAATTTCATTTCCACAAGATTTGTGAAGGTGGTATTCCACCTTGAATTGTCAACTCACCACTGGAAGTTAAAAGATACCACACACAGCTAATACAGCTTTTCAGTACCCATAATTTTTACTACTCATCAGTCTCCTCCACAGTTATCTCACTCAGCATCAAAATCTTTTTCTTATTCTTGCCTACCACCACTCTCCTTTAAACTCTAAATTCAAGTTTCCCTTTTCATTTGCTCCCCTTGACAACACAAGGTCCAGAGGAGTTGTTTTGTTGTTTGTTTGTTACGAAAGTAAGGCAGTGGATCTGGAGATTTACTACAGAAATCTTCAATATGCCCAAAACTACAGCCCCTACAAGGTTCTAGAATTAACTGTCAGCTGAAAAAGCTCATATAGCAGCTACTTTTTAGGGCTCAGAGAGAGCACAGAACAGTACCTGCAGCCAAACAAGCAAACAAACAAAACAAAACAAATCAGCAAACAAATAATTAGGTCAGATAACGAACAGAGTAGTGAAAAATACAGAAATAATGTTGCATCTTTATACAACTTTATGGTATCCCCTCACCTGGGGAAGTCTTTTAATAGAAGAGACAATGGTAACACTAAGAACCATGGAAAAATGCATAAGAATTGTGGAAACTACTATAATTTCTCCTAATAAAGAATTGCAGTTGAGACTGAGTTCGAACTTCAGCTTTTCCTGTTTTATAAATCAAAGATAAAGATGCTTTAATTAATTTAATTGGCAAATTCGGATGGCAAATTCAAAACCAGTGTAAAACTACATTTTCTATCTAAAGTATTATTAGACTGTGAAACTGCTGGTAAAATGAAGAATTTAGCAAGGTTAAAAAAGACTATCCAGTTACAGTGTTTTTCTTGTCTGTCTTCCAGGGTTTTAATTAAGTTGGAGTGCTGTGGGGATTTTGTTTCTTTATTTTTAGAAGGATATTAAACCTTATGGGTTAAATCTAAAGTTGTCTTGTAATCATTATTTGACTTACAATGAAGGGTAAATTTAACTACAACTACTACATATTGAGGAGCTCTTATAGAGCATTATGACGTGATTTGTCTGATGTAAAACAAAAGAATTGTTAAGTTAGAAAAGATATTACACAGTAACAACCTATATACTAACAGATTAATTTTAAATACTAGATCTTTGTTTCACCCAAATTTTAACGATGCTAAGTACATTTCTCAATTAGCAATAGGAACACTGTTGAAAAACAACTGCATGGTATAATGTTCTGATTACTTTTTTTTAAAGCTGCAAGATTAATGCAACAAACTATATCTCGAGCTTGACAGAACTCCTGAACTGCTTCATATTTTTTGCTGTTGCTGTAATTATAATTATCTCCATTATTTATTGCAGATGGATTTTCAAGGTTGCTTGAACTTCTTTGGCTCCATCCCTCTCCACAAACCTTAGACTGAAATATCTTGGAGGTTTAGGGCAAAAGTCATGCCTGAAGCAACAGGCAAAAAAAAAATATAAGGAAGAATAACAAATTAATTTAGCATTAGATGACAAATAGTTACATTGCTTCTTTCTCCAAGCAAGTGAACCATAATGTCTCTCATGGAGGGCCATAACAGAGCAGTCACAAAAAGAGTAACACAGCTTTGAAAAAGGAGATCCCCTTAACTTGGAACTGATTTATGCCAGAGCGTATTCTGGGTCAATTCCGCCTGCATCACCGGCACAAGCCACAGCAGGAACACAACAGCCATTTGTGCTCCCAGAATACATCAGCTCCAAGAGAAAGGGATGCCCTAGATATCTGTATAGTTCAGCTTCACAAACTGAATGTCATTCCTCCCTGACTGAACGTAAGCCATCACGCTTCATGGATGTGTCTGTAAACCCCCCCAGGAGAACCAGCAGCACAGAATGTCCTGTTCCACTATTAAAAGTGGTCTGGGAGAAAGGAAAATAAATGAATAAGCCAGTAATCACTGATACAGGTTGCTTGAAAATCAGATATATATGCAGGTACACCCTTTATCTGGATCTTATTAGAACATTTTAGGACTACAGTTGAGTATTCTAAGATTAGTATTCATAGCACAAGCTACATAATAAGCATTTTAATGCGTTACCTATTTATAAATAAACAGAAGAGCTTGCTTATAAGACAATCTATTTAAATACTCAAATAGTTACATATGAATAATCAGTTAGGTAGCATATTTCAAAGAGCCCAGAATTAGGAACATAAAATTTTGTCTGTTGTCAAGAGGCTTCAGAACTGTGAAGTATCAGGCCTGCTCCACAGAATATTCTTCCTGTATAGGATCTCATCAGCAGTGCTCCTAAAATATTTAAGGAAGGGACACAAAACCCTTCTTTCAGAGTCCTGACAGTGTTGCAAGCACATATAAATGAGAAATCACAACCTAGAGTAAGAATGCTTTCTTTGGCCATTCAAGTCAATTTGAATTCAGATGAGGGATAATGTGTTCTGTCACACATATTTATTCATTCCTCTGCATTGACTTAATGACTGTAAAAGGAAGATTTCAGGAGATGAAGAAGCAACAAAGTGATATGGATGTGCCTTAGCAATAAATAAATAAATATACCATCACCATCCCCCCCGCAAAAAGACCCAAACACAAAACCAGACCATTTTATATCCAGTGCTTCCATATCTTAGTCCAACAGTTCATGACATTCTATGTTGCCTTGTTTGACTGACAGTTTCCCAATCAAGAGAGACCTCTCCTGGTTCAAAATTAATAGTGAAGCAAAAAAAAAAATCAGTTATCTGATAATACCCACAAGTCTGACTGTCAAAACCTGACAGCTCCTTTTTTGCTGTCAAAGTCTGCCAGCCAAAGCCCAGACATGCCCTCACTGCCAGTACAGTAGGGAAAAGAGGGGAAAATGACAACATGGCAACAGGTGGAGATAATGAGGCCACCTTGTCCTAGACCTTCCTTGCCCTGAGCTAGAGCATCTTTATCTAGAGATAGGGGACATACCAAACAAAGCACAAGTGCCCTTAACGCAAACCAAATTTTTCAGTTTTATTTTTACACTCTCAAATGAAAACTCAAGTAACCATACAATATTTACAGGTTATAATGCTGTGGAAAACAGGCAAGTATTAGTATTATAATCCTAAATTTACTGGCCAACACAACTGTACAGGGCAATTATTAACATGCAGAGTGAGCAACAACTCACAGCTCCTGAACCTCCAACTCTCTAGTGTTAAAACACATAATTCCTGCCTCCCCATCCCATCTCCTCTTCCTCTCCTACCTAAATGCACAAAATAAATCCATGAATTAGGCATCTGTTTTTTGGAAAATTAAGAGGAATTCTGTATAGAGTGCTTAACATGTATGAATTGCTCCTTTCAGCAATTATTAGAAAGGCATTTTATACATTTTAATCCTGAACCATTTATGTGATCTTTTACAGAAGCTTCCAACATTATCTTATCATTAAGCATTCAAAGTTAAACTGCAGGTTCCTAACAACTACTAGTACTGTAGTTTATAAAAGCTATTTATTTAGAGCTTTTAATCTTGACTGGGAGTAAAAGCTTTACTGCAACCATTTCAGTAACTTTCACAATTTTAGTTTCCAGAGAAAATATACACTATCTCCACTTAGATATATTATTCAAAGTCGGTGAAATAAATTCCACATGGATTGCAGCTTCATTCTCAACCAAAATTCTTCCATCTACAGAGGCAGATGTACAGAACTAGTTTAAAATGGGTGAGCTTGTTTTACCCTTAAAAACAGATAAAATAATTATGAACAAGAACCACAAGGGACAATGGCATGTAAACAAAAACTGCATTTTCCCCCCATGACATTAAAAACTTATCATAAAATCACAGTGTGGAGATTGGAAGACTGAACTAAGAACAGTCACTTTAATCTTTAAAGGTTTTTAGTTCCAAATCTCTTCTTTAAGTGTCACCCCATTTTGACAATTTCATGCAAATAATAATAGAAAAACCCTTACAACTACTTCTTTGAGACATTGAATGAAAATAATACAAATGTCTGAAGAATGGCTGTCCTATACCCACAAATGATGTGTAATTACCAGTTGAGGTTTTGCCCATTGCTGATAGTTATATAAGCACAATTGAATCAAGTTCATTTTACTTGCAGTCAAGTAACTTGGGTTAAGCCCAGTTGTTCACAAAATCTGTCACTCCTATTAAAAAATCCATTTGGTCCTGAAAAATCTATTCAGCACATGCCCAACCCTGGAATATTTCCATTCTTTAAATTTTTCCACCACTGAAACATGCTATAGCCACAGAGAAACACAAAACACAACCAACTAATGGTGCAAAACTGATTAATATTTAAGTCTATTTCTTAAGATAAGTGGAGAGAAGAAGGAAGGTGTGGTTTAAAAGCAGATGATTCTTGTGTGGGTTCTTCACACTATCCTATGATTAGGAGGCCAACATTCCAACCTTACTCCAAGACAAACATGTATTAACCCTAAACATGACTCAATGACAAGACACTCAAAACACAAATTATAATAATTCACTTTCTCAGTAGCTATCTGGGTCAGAAGGCGAGGTGCCCAGGGAGAGAGTATTCATTCCTTGAGAAACGCTCTTTTTACTCGTAAATGTTTTGTAGTGATTAACAGCCTTTAATTTTCTTGTTAACATCATTTCTGATGATGTCTGAAAATCTCAATACCCTACATTTTTGCCCCCCTCCTCTAAATTAAGGAAGAATGCACTATCAATTGTGCAAACCTCTACTTCAGGAACTTTCCACAACTGGGCAGAAAACTTCACATCCTTGAGAATCTGGTTGTGTAATTTGTACAGCCTGAAAATTAATCTATGGCTTCTTTCTCATTCCCAATAGTCTCCTTCAGGTTGAACTCCACATGAATATCTTTGCTCCCAGGAGACAAGCTTTCCATTGCAAACCCAGGACACTCCAGATCTGCTTTCAAGACAATCTGGTCTCTTGTTCTTAATACTGAGTTCTCAAGTGTATAGATTTCGGATTTAATTGGATTAGTACTACTCTCCAATCTTCTCTGTCTTCCTTCATGCTCATTATTGTCTCAATTTTTCTCCTCTCTCTCAGGGATAATAGTTTTTCCATAAACCCATTCAAGTATCTATTCTTTAGGTGTTTGCAGACAGGCAACCATTTTGCTTCCTTGCCCCCTAATTTTGGGCTAGTACTTTTTACCTCCTAATTTCTAAAATAAACAAGCATCTGTTTCTCAGTTTTCTCCTTTTTTTTTTTAAGAGTTGTTCTTTAGCAGTGATTTTTTTTCACAATTTACTCTGGACCAAATGACCTTTGGAGAACTTCTCATATTAGGAATTTGCAATTTTTCAGTTACACAGGTAAGCTTCATCTCATCAGGTAAAGGATCAAAGAGTAGGGAAAGAAAAATTACTGAGCCATGGAAATCAGAGAGAAACTTCAACCTCGTTTTCATGACATTTCTAGAAAAGTTATCTTAAAATATACTGAGTAGATTTCCTTCAAGTATGGGTCACAAATATGTTTCTGAAAAAGCTGCAACTGCCAATAATTTTAAACGTCTTTAAAAAAAAAGAAAATTTCTTCAATTTCTACAAAAAGCTGAACCAAAAAAAACTAGGAAATTATCACAAGTTTGATAATTTAGTAATTACATCAAAATAATTATATTCAATATAAATCAATACTCTCTATGCACAGTTATATTGATTTATTGACTGATACTTTCAAGATAAATTAAACTTATTTGATTAATAAACAATCCAAAAAATGCCCATCAGTTTTACCATACAATTAAGTGTACATTTTCTATTTTTTTTTAATTAGGATAACAACAAAAAGTTAATTACTTAGGCAACAGGCCTTTCTTTTAATGTAAATGTAATTTGCTAACCATGAAAGAAAAAAAACAGCTCCACAGAGGTACCTAACTATTTTGTTACAAACATGTTAAACAGTTAGCAGTAATTCTCAAGGAGCTGTTTTATTCTTCATCTAATTACTCGCATTTAGATATCTGCAAGCCATCAAAATTTGCATGAATATTTTTCAAATATAATAGCCTTTGGCAAGAACTACCTGTTCTGCATTTTTTAAAATAGCTGCCTTAACATTATTGAACAGCCATAGTATTATGATCATATTTATTATTTTTCACTAAAACTGCATGTGTACAGATGTGAAAAATAAAAAAGGTACTCATAGAAATGTAGGAAAATAACTTACTCCCCTTAATAGGTTCCATTTAGAGCAGGTCACATTTTACCATTGTAAAACCTAGTCCCGTTTCATTGTTTTGATTTCAATTATTCCACAGTCATATTTAAGCTTTTTATTATTCTTAGTGGTAGCAGTCTTTTCTTCAGAACTGGTGTCTCATTACTTTACCCTGCCTGAACATTCAGCTCCTCTCATTAGAACAAGCATCTGCTACAAACAGTATTAATGAGATCCATATGAAGGGATACAACAAGCCATTACCCACCTGGGCTAATCATTTTACAGTACAAAGCTGATAATGCAGAGTCACCCAGCAATGCCTGGAACCTACAATTCCTGTTACAATTATCTTAGGCAGTAACTACTATTTCAGAAACAAGCACAGCAAAATTGGATACATTTGTAAAGATGTATCTACCTCGTAGCTACCCTTAACATACTACATATATTTCATCTCAACAAAGCCAAAAGGCATGATTTTACTTGTGGGAATTTGCCCTTTGGCTTATGAATAGATTAGCATTAAAACTATTAATAAGACACCAATAGTTTGCTTACTGTTCCAAAAAAATAAGAGAATTTACACAAAACCAGCCAGAATAGCTGCAGAACTCAGCGACTTTTATTTAAATAATAATAATTTAAAGCAATATGATTTTAGAGGCGGTTTTCTCCAAAACAGGGTGAGTTTGCATACAGTATTTACATACAACCAAGTAGCTGGTACAAAGGAAATATTTCACCAAGGAGTGCCAATGCTAGAAGAGCTTCACAGCTCTTTAAATTAGAAGTTCATTTCTCTAAACCTAAGATAAAAATATACACATCTTTATACATTGGCATTTACAAACAGGAGAGGAGAAGTATTTGTTCACACTGCATTTTTCCTTTTGGAACAAACATGCTCCAGAAGGAATGCTGGAGCAGAACCCGGAGGTGTGCCCTGCTGATACTTATGCAACAAGGGCCCTGGAAACCAGGGACAGAACAAGCAAGACCACAGGGAAGGCACAAACTCTTCAAATCATAACAGACTAGGCTAAGCAAGGCTAAGTCAAAAGATTTTGAACTCAGAGCTCCAAGAGAATGCAGAAGGATCAGTTTTGACTCAAACCAGACTCAGAACTCACATTCTTACAAAAATATGTAAGATACTACTCCAGTAAATCTCCCCAAGATATTATAGAATCGCTATCAAATAATTCAACTAATAAATTTCACATTGTTAGTCAACATTATATGAGAAATAACGCCCTTTTACTTAGGGAAATACTTTTTTCTAAAATTATGGGTAGAAAAATACAACAATGCTAAGAAACCAAGAAAACATGCACAGTTCTACAACTGAAAAAAAAAAAACCAAACAACAGGGAAAGGGAGAAAAAAAGAAAAAAACCACAACAAAATCAAAACCAATATAGCTCTTCAAAAAGAGGACAAGAGGTTCAGCTCCAACTGGAATCTAGGATTAGTAAATGCTTTTGAAGAGAAGTAAAGGTCCTTAGTGAAGTTACTGACACTGCATATCAGTTAAGAGAATGTATAAAAAAAGCTTCAGTCATGAAACTTCTAGGAAAAACTACTGCTGCAGAAATAAAATACAGGTATTTAACAAACAGTGAAATTTAAGAAGTTTGGCTACGTTGAGGAAATGTTGCTATTAACTAAAATAAAACTTATATTTCAGTGAGAAAGTATAACAGAAAATAATTACTTTTGTATCTGCTCTTCTTTGTGTCCAATAGGGTAGACAAAACAACAGTGCTTTTTAAGCAAAAAGCAACAACAACAACAAAAAAAATCATGCAAGCCTAATAATATTATAATAGGCAAGGTCTAGACTGCTGCATCTGAACCACTTTTAACAGAATAGCTTCAGAGATATTTGATGACAGGGGTTCCATCTCCAGATAATGTAAGCAAGAGACCCATTAATGGGTCTCCACTAACTGATGTCTTAATATTAAATTCAAGAAGGTCACGCCTGTCAACACAAGCATTCAGAATAACTAATGAAAATCTGTTTAATTGCATATGGAGTCTGGATCACTGGAGAACAACTAAATAATTAGAAGCATGTCCAATGTAAAAATGATCATAATAATTTTTCATTGTTGATTAGGATACAAATCATGTTAAGTGTCTAAATGTCCAAATAATAGCTCAGGTTTTCATCTTTTATCTCTCTTTCATATTACTTAAGGTGAATTTCATTAACACTGGATCTCTGTAGCTCCATTTTCTTCTCTGAATATACCTATCAGCCTGTGTATCTCTGTGATCTATTACCAGTTATTATGTTTTGAAAAAATTAAAAGAGCTATTTAGTTCCTTCAGTTTTGTTCTTCATCCATTCTGTTCTCCCACCATTCTAAAACTAAAACCACAGGATAAAATGTTCAAAATACTGAAATTTTCTACAAGAAATTACACACACACTTTAATTTCTTGTAGAAAATGCAGGTCAAAATGCAAGTCCTCCAGGTACAATACTATGTTCTGTGTAACTGTCTTCGTACTCAGAATGTGGGCATCCCATCCACACATTTGAGTAAGAAAACGAGAATATTACATAAGACATCAATTTTCCAAATGAATAACACAGGATATGACAAAGACTCTTCAGTTTAAGCTGGCTGACTTCATTCATTCAGGGTCAGCAGCTTTGGAATGCCCTATGCCCTGTGCTGCTCTGAGAATATGCCTCGACCTTTCAATACCCCACTGCTGCAACTTCCCACCCTGAGAACACCAGCACTACACTATCCAAGTGCTTGTGCATACACCAATGTTAGTAAACCAATTATTCCCACACATTTTGTAATGCTTGGATGCCATACTGACTGCAAGCTTACTTTGACTTTTCACACCATGCTAAGCCCAAGCTAATAAACCTTTGAAGCACAAACTCCACAGAAGAGAGACACTTGAAGGGGGTCTGGGTTTTAATACAAGACAGCTTAGTTCTGGCTGAATTGTCCTGAATCCTGACTGACTCCATGTGGAGCCACTGGGCAACTCTCGTAAGACATCCAGTTCCCCATATTCCCCAGGATGTTCATTATCTAGGACACTCTATTATTAAAGATAACAAACCTAGCAACATAAAGAACTCGGGAAAATCTTCAGAATACGTTCAATCAGTTGAATTAGGTTGTAGCTTGTTACTAAACAAAAGACACCCCTGTAATCAATGTAAGAGAACTGGTGAGGGAAGATAAAATTATTGACTCTTTAGCTGACATGAACTATGTGTTTGAACAAAGGATAACAGTATGAATAAAAAAAAAACCCTACAAAATTTCTAATACTACCCAGTTTCTGCAGGATCAATTAGAAGTTTTAATTTAGCTTATAAATAAAGTCTTCACCTTAGCAAACTCTCACTGTTATGTAAGATTATTCTAAGACCTTGGTGGCAAGTTGTGGCTGACAGCCAGGCAAGAGTTATGGAGAAGAGTAAGGGTACCTGCCCTTTAACAGCCAGCGTGTAAAACAACTGCTGGAAAGAAACTTGGCCACAAACTGCAGCAAATGTTGGGTACCAAGACAGAATAAAAATTAACCTCTGGACCCAGTTTTGTTGCTGTGCTTTGTCCTTTGTACGAGCAAATTCACTTTCCTGAGAAAATACAAACTGTCTACCGAATTTACTGTGTTTTGTTTTTTCATTTAAAATGAACTTACCGGGTGCCGTCTGCTTTCCAGCTAACTTTGTATGGCTTCTGCTCCAGAAATTTAATATTTTGCTTGTCCATGGAAACAGGCTGTGCTCCAGGGAATCCAGTCCTAATAAAAAGAACCATGTTTATTAATGGTTCTGCAATAAATAGTCACACAAGTAAATACATTTTTTACATCAGACTCAAGTCACACCTCGTACCAGGCCTGTAGCAAGCTTAACTCCAAGTTAGAACATCTTTTCCAATAAAGTAATTTTCAATAGAAGTCAGAAGCCTATCTCATAAGAACAAGGTTATCTGCTTATGACAAAACACTAAATTATGTGGAACTTCAAGGATTTAACTTTTTGCAGAAAGAGATATTTAAGTTAAAAATTACAGGCACGATAAGCATCAACAAGTTAGGAAGCAGTATGGATCACCAACTTTGGAACAGGAAAGTTCAGAATCATAGACATTAAAACCAACGTTTTCACTAGCATTGGACACAAATCCAAGTTGGCTAGAAAAAATAGTATTATACCTCTATACTGAAGTGTAATAGCAGTGGCATAAATAAATCTACTGCTTGAGAAAAAACCAAATTTTACACAAATAGCTGGACTAGGCTACATCTGGAATTTGAACAGCAACATTTTGCTACTTCAATGGAAAAGTAATTCTAGAATCTTATTTCTTAACATCAAAAACCAATAATTCCACTTCATAGTACAATGCAAGACTTTCACTGCCAAGTGTGTTTGAGGCTCTTTTTAATAAACAATCCATCCAAAAATGGTCACCTTTTTTCTCATTTTTACAATGAGCAGTTTCATTCAGCAAAACATAACACATTTCTAGACAGTATAAGTAAGTAAGTTCTAAATATTCTCATACCCTTCCCATCCACAGAACTGCTGACATTTTTGCTGTATTCCTCCTAATTTTGGTTGCGTTGTCACCTGCGTCACACATTTAACTGTTATTCCTTCCAAGAAAATTGCACCCTAAATAAAAGAATTTTTTTTTAATTAATATTAAAGCATTCATAATATCAAATCAGAAAATGTAAATACAAGATTAAATCTGTGTTCGCACCCTCTAGAGCAACACTAGCTTAAACATTCCTTAAGGATTTACTCCTAAATGCCAAGATACATTTCTGTATCTAAGCTGAGGTTTGCCAGGAAACTCACAGATGAACCATATTATAAACCCAGGAACTGAAATTACTTATTTACAAGGAAAAAAAAAATTAAAAAAATAGGCAATAGGGATAAGGCAAAAGGAAGGGATAGCGAGTACTTTGATGCTTATACTACTTAGGTAATACTCTCAAGGAAGTTGATCTAGGACAAACTTAACTAAAGAGAAAGTATAAACAGCAGAGTTGTAACAAAATATTTGCGTAAATATATTTTTATAATTTATTCTCAATCTAAACCAGATGATTTAAGTGGAGCTGCTATCCTGAATGCCCCAGAAAAGCCTATGTAGAGATCCAAAAAACCAAACTGGAAATAAGACTCTGAAATAACTTGTACATTCTAGAAAAAGTTTGATGCCAAGAGGCATAAAAACAAATCTTGCATGACAGAACACATGAAAGCCATCAGGTCTACAAAACTACAAAATTAAAGATTTCTGTGCAGATCTCAAATCAACCAGACTTAATGCAACAGAATCTCAAATAAATTTTCAATGCACACGAAGATCAAAACTATTCACCTGTTGAATGTTCAAAAGATCAAAACTATTCACCTATGACTATTCACCTGTTGAATCCTACATGTGAAGTATCTCAGATCTGTTCTCTAAAACACTTGAAACTAGCTTTAACAAATCCAGCTGCATACTACTGATGAAAGGAGTAGTATTTTTCTCCTCTGCATTTCCACATACTGTGGCACTCATCAGTTATACACTTGAGCAAGTCTTATTTTGGCAAAAATAACATCATAAATCAGTAATTTTCTGCCAAAATAGTATCCTAAACTAGCTTGCCATAGGATAACTCAGTACTAGTGCCAGCACAAGGGAGGCAAAAGGGAGAGCAGGTAAAAGCAGGATCACAATTTTCAGTACAGCCTGCAGTTAGTTAAGATTGGCTCAGTCACATCACCAACTCACATTCTGAGAACAGAACATCCTAAAGATATATACTGGTTCATAACCTTAACTACCTTGAGCTCCACAGACTTTCTGTGTGTCACTCACCCCATACAATTTACATGGGCACCAGCCGGTGCAAGAGCACGCAGGGGAGTGGGCGAGAGAGGCAGACAGCTACCCGTGCCTGGCCAGTACATTGTCTGAATTCTGATAAGCGGTGAAGAGCACCAGGAAACAAAGGAAGATGGCTCTGCCTTGTTTCTGTGAATAATGGCAGAGAGCAATGGCAGTATGACTGCTAAGACTGAAGTAACAGGCAGGGAATGGGAAGGATTTTCCAGAAAAGAAAAAGTAATAAACACAAATTTTCATACTTGAAAGTGTTTCTTGCAGATTATCTGCTTCAAGTATAATCACTAGCTAAGGCACAGCACTATGAAAACAATGTGAGTCACTTAGGCATTCGTGCTTGGCTAACTTAGCACTTCAGGTTTCATGAGGACATTCCTTGGATAAAGTGCTAAAACTGAGACAGACCCATGCAGTTTTTACCCTACTGTTCAGCTACCAATGCCTTTGGAAACAGGACACTGGAGACCATGGTGCAGACTCCAGAGAACTCAGATCACCAGGAGCACATCAACTCCCCAGCACCTGATACTAAACCAAGAGTTATATGCCCTAAAATATCCAAGGAAACTACACACACGTAGTATCTACCCTCTGCACAACCTTCACACCATCTGTACTAATCAACCTTGCCCCACTTGCCATGAATTTCTCCACCCATCACTTCAACTGAAGGAGAAGTGGCAATGTGGATCATCCTGTGTTGATTCCTGTCCTAAACACCATCTGGACGAGTGGGTGAGCAGGAACAGCCCCAAACACACACCTCCCTGACCCTAGTGGCTATCACCCGGCCTGGGTGAGAGCTGTCTTCAGCTACTCGGATTTGACTGCGTGCCAATATGCTCAGAGACTGCCTCCCAGAAGACAAGAAACATTCCAAAACATGTCAGGAAGAGACATCTTCTAAAATGAAGGAAGTGAGAGACAGGGAGTCGCACTGATCAGCTTAGATTTAATACCTAGAAACACGGGTCCAAATCACTCTTGGCACGGGCAAGCAAAAAAGAAAACAAAATCATACCGACTGTCACTCAGTAGCAAAAGTGTTCCACTAAATATTTGGTTTTCATAATGAAACAGGCTTCACAGAATTAGCAGTGCATGCATTTGCCTTGGTTTGTCTTTTGTTTGCTTATCTTGTCCCCATAGAGGAACTCAGAAAACATGGGATAGATGTAACTTCCATAAAACAGAAGAGTAACCTGTTTCAAAACCAGTTTCAGAGGAGTTAGCATTTCACTAACAAAATGGAAGAATCTGCAGGGTCTTGTTTAGGCATAAGATAATTAATTTATTTCCACTAAACTTTCTATTAGCATTCTCATTTTTGTGACATCTCTGACTTTAGCAACAAGGATGTAGACTAGGACAGTAGTTTAACATTCAGTGTTATCCTTAATTTTAAAAATGGGCTGGAAATAACACTGTGCAATTCAGTATAAACAAAGTTCAACACTTAATAATGGCTAAGAAATTATACAAACACACACTGGTAGATAATTAGAGAAAAAGACATGGAAGCAGCAAGAGACCAAAAGCTGAATTAGTACTGTTCTGCTTTGTGAAAGGCAATTATGTTGAGATATATAAACAGAAATATTAGCCTTAAGACATGTGAAATTAATTTCTCCCTATTAAGCCTTACAAGGATGGCCTCAACTAGAGGCTTGCATTCAATTACAGGCACCACAGCGTCGGGAAAACATGAGTCAACATGACAGAATACAAAGAATAACAAGAAAGGTCAGTAGTACAAAAAGTATGGACTATAAGGAAAAAGTGAACTAATAAGCACTTAACATGGAGAATGAAATGATACCCATATTCAAGCACATAAAATGGTGTTGCCAAATCAAAAAATAGTATTTCTCCCATATCCTTCAAGATGCCCACAGGCAGAACAATAAGTGCAAGGGTTAAACTTCGCAAAAGAGAATTGGTTAGGCAGAAAAACCTCAAATCACTAATATTTATAATCAATGTACTGTGATAGTCAACTAATAAATACCCTCATTACATCTAATCAGTTTAATTGCTTCTGTCTCACAGATGACCACAAGACACCTGCACTCAAAATCATGAAGAAAATCATTAACAGCCATCATCTCTTCCAGATTGTTTAAGATGTCACCATTCATTTCAGACACACTGCATCTCACACCCTGTAAAATGCAACTTATGTGGGACTAGAAGAGAACACTCCTCAATAAACAGTAAAAATCCATTTGAGTTCTGGCTCAGAATTACAACTTTTAGTCCAATTTGCAAAATGAAGTAATTTTTCCTAAAGTGAGATTCTAAGTGCCAATTAATAATGTTGTTTTGATGCTAAGATCAATGCCACATGCACTGACAAAGTCAAAACTTGCTTGGATTTCCTGTGTGGCACCTCAGACTGCAACAAGCAGATTTCCTGGTACCTGTCAACTTCCTTCATGTTATGACAAAGGAAACTGTAATGGCTTTATGTTCTAATGATTTTTACATTTTTCTGTAGTGTAGGAAAGGAAGGCTGTCAATATGGAAGTTTTAATGAAAAACGTTGCAGTAAAGTTTCTCACATCAGAGCTTCTGAAATGGACAGCATACTAACTTCATGTCACAGGCTAGCTGGCAGTTTTTTCTGACTATTCATTATCCTAGCAAGATGCCTGGGAGCTGTCTCCTCCCATTAAACTTTTCTTCTGTCTCCACAAAGATTTGGGTCAAAATGAGAAAAATTCACAACATTGCTATCACTACAGCTACCTCTAGTTTTACACTGCCTACCCCTAGGCTTTTAGGAAAGACACGAATTATAAAAGTGGAAACGCCTCCTTCAGGAAACCAATACAATAGTGAAAACGTAGCCCTTCAGAGAGTAAAATAAGAATATCTGAGCAAGAGGTATTTACCTGATACTCACTCCCCCTGTAGAGCGCATATTTACAAGGAATCACAAATAGACTGTATCCATCTCTACTGAGTTAAGAAGCAGTCCCATCTGCCAGCCAAGAACCATGGTAAAGAATTCTGCCCGTTCCTCCTCTTCGTGTCAAAGAATGTTCCTTCAGAGCTGCAAAACTGAATTATACGAATATGCATATTAACTAGATGATTCTTTCTTTCACAAATTATCTAACTCATAATTAACTTTCAGTTATTAATATGCTTATTCGTATAATTTAGCTTCCAGCTTTCAACAAAACTATGGTGGCAGACAAGAAAAAGCCTGGGAAGCCAGTATCATTCCTGTTAAATAGACCAGCTGAGTTTTACACTTGATGAAAAGAGCTTGTCATCGTAATTCATTGTAACACCTCAGTTTCTAATGCATCAGAAGGCACATCAAAAAAACTTTTAAGGTTCTAGCGCCCCCCAAAATATTTAGATATCAATGTTTTACTGCAAGGCTAATGGAGGCCATACCCCCTAAGTACACTTTACTATGTTTTTATGGTGTGGTAAATTTTTTATTCCAGATGAAGGATAATTTGAAAGCTATCAAAGTTCATCTTGCTCTTTAGACTGGATTTTGTATTCTTGTCAGGTAATATTTTCCATATTCCACCTGTAAACTTGCTGATCAGCTGCAGTAACAACAAAATGCTTTTTTGCAACCTATTACAATAGAAGGATTTTCTAGTGTCTGCAAACAAACACACCTCAACACACAAATGAAATAATTCAATATAATGAAAAAAAAAACAACCTATTTTTGCACTCAGCAATAGTCTAGCCTATTTTATTTGCAAATAAAAAAGCAAGTCAGGAATTTGAAGAGAACTGAGTCATTAGTCTTCAGATGATACAAATATCATCTTTGTACTTGAGTATTAGTTCCGTATCATGGTAACTACAGTAACTTATTTCATCAGAATTATGCAGGCGTATGTCAGAAATCACAGTAAATGATCAGCCATATTTCTTAAAAAGCTAAAACAGCTTTGAATACAATACAATTTCAAAGCTTTGTTTTTGCCTTGTTTTTTTTAAGCTCATATTGCTTTTTACTTATCCAATTTCAATCCTACAAAATTTTCCAAAGAAAGACTATTTACCAAAATGAGCACTGATTTTTAAAAACTCTGAATTTCATTCACATGACTAAAAAAAACAAGAGCTGTTTCACTCAACTCTAATACCATTTCATCTCTAAAGACAGACTGGATAATTAAAAAGCACTTTACTATCTCAAAAAATTGTTATCTTAGAAAATCTTTAAATTCTCATTTTTACAACTGGAATATTTGAGGTGTTGAGTATTAAAGTTTAAGGCTCACATAGGAAATACAAAAAAATTTACAATGAATCTACATTTTTTTCCAGTTAGAGACAACGTTTCCTATCCCCATTTGTAAAAGCAGTGACACTGGTATAGCATGGGTATGAGGTTATGAAATTATGTTTAGCAATTAGAATATTAAGCTACAAATCAAAATTACCAGTTTTAGGCGTTCTTTCCTCCTTTTGCCAAAGGAAGAGCTTGATGATCCAGGTTCTGATTCTGGGCCTCCAGTTTTACCATTATCATCATCCTCCTCTTCATCATCATCAAAGCACCATTCTGGAAGCTCTGGTGGTGCTGGTGCATCATCTTCATCGCCATAACGACGAAATAATTCCTTCAAATAGTCACCTTTATAAATACCTGGAGGTCTGGCCTGAGCAAAAGTAGCCACAGCATCCTCAATACTGTCAAAGAAAAAAAAAAATCACTCTGGATGCTTAATTTACATGTCATAGTCATGTCATGCTTTACCAAACATAAGAATTATTGGGATTGAGAATCAATACAGATTCTGAAATGGTAATTGCAGAAATATTCCTTATATTTGAAAGTCCATGCTTGGAGCAGTCTGGTAGCAGTTGCTCTTGCACAAGATTCTGTATATATCTGTAGACACTGCAAATCTTCTCAAGTAACAGCAGCTCTGGCTTTGAGTCCTTATTGTAGCTCCTAGTGGTCTGCTGATAACTGTTTTATCACAGATAAAACTTTATTTATTGCTATAGAGAAGCAGTGAGTGACATGCAGATAAATACCTGAGAACTGCATGAACACAAAAAAAGACCAAAGAAACATATCAACAAAGCTAATGGAGAAAAATGCAAATGCTTAAATTCAAATATGGTTACATCTTTCTCCGCTAAGAATTGTCTTTCCTCTCATGAGAGGTTTTGCCATCATAATGGGAAAAACCACCCTAATCTTTTTAAATTACTTCTCTTTCCAGAAGTTTCTCATAAAAGGGCTGTGGTTCAGAAGTCTCTTACTATGCACCTAATACTTAATCTTGCTCAAATAGACTGAAGGCAGGACCACAAAAAAATTAGAAACCAAAACTAACAGTCATGCATCTTTACCAGCCAACTGGAAAACTCTCCAAAATATACAACAGTGAGCACAACACAAGGGTTTTTCTGGGTAATTCTGGATATAATTCTGTCTTCAAATTATCATGGCTGTGAAGAGCAGTAATGCTCCAAGGATCAACATTTTTAAATCTTACTATATAGGGGAGAGGAGAAACCACAAAAATAGGGATCCTCCTGTTAGGCTTCTTCACAAGCACATGTCTTAAAACTGGAACAAAAGCACATACTACACCCTATGACATTATTTTTTAAAATGTATTTAATTCAAAATGCTTCTTTTTTTTTTTGTCTGACCTGTATAGTATGGAATGGAGCCTGCGAACTTTAAGAGGTAAATTTTCCAGAATAGACAGAAACAGCATCTAAGAACCAGTGAGGTTGATTCACTCCTCTGATCTTTGTAAGAGAGAAAACAAGATGTTCTCCAGAGTGATACTATCACATGGTATCATTTTAAAAATGACAGTTTAAGAGTCTGAGTTACTTAGAAGGACCTTTCTTCCCCATTCTGTTTTCTAAGACTCCTAATTTCTTTCTCACAAAACATTTCTTTACTTTCCTATCTTTCTTAAATTGTTTCACATCTTCTGTAATGAATGCCAGTGAAAGGACAAAACAAACCAAAAGTTATGAAGTCTGCAAAATGCTCCAATTTTCCTTTGATGATATTAGAAACACTCCATAATCTTCTGGAATAGATGACAATGAAAGCCAAAAGAGGTGGCACAGATTTCAAATACAGAATCCTAGCTGAACGAAAATTTTCCAGGTTCTAGAAACACAGAAGTCTTTGGAAAAAACGAGTTGTTGAAAATAAAATCAAGTAAAGTTTCTGACCTTACTGGTCAGAAAGCTGAAGAGCTTTTAGGCCTTTCTCTAAACTAACTATAAAATATATCCCACTGTACACAATACAGCAGCAACACTCCCATATCATATGGTTAAGGAATGAATACAGATGGATTTTTCCATCAGGAAGATCTAATTTCCTCATTAGCAAGAAACAGTGCCTTGTTTTAAGGAATGATACAGCAAATTAGATTTATCTTGATACAATGCTCAGCATTAACTAGCATCTTGCCAAAATTGTTTCTTTTGCTGTGGACATTTTTTCCTACCAGGGGATATCTGGATGTTCTATTAAAATAATCTGACAAGATGAACAAACCTGATACAACTAACTAGCCAAATCAAAAAAAAAAAAAAAACCAAAAAAAAAAACCAAAAAAAACAAAAAAAAAAAAAACCAAAAAAAAAAACCAAAAAAAACACATTGCTGTTGAGTTTTAAGGCTTTTCCCACCAAGGCTTGAAAACAGAGAGGTGGCATAAAAGCGAGAGATCCAAAGAGATACAAGTGCCTTTCCTCTTCAGAACAAAGGATCAATTCTAAGTCCCACTATTGTATGCTACTTTTAAATTGTTTGATGAAAAGCATACAAACTTCCTAATTCATAAGAACAATGAGAATCATACTATAAAGACATTTGGGTCTTTGTCTACCTCCTACACACACCTATGATCCTGCAAATATTCAGCCACCCATCACTAATGGCTTTCCATCTCCATTACTCCAAGCAGGTTTACTAGCAGAGCAATGACCTAGTTCTTTACAAACAGCTTGCACATGTATGCTAAGTAAAATAACTGAATGTCCAGTCAGAATAAGATCCTGCAACAAGAGCAGAATTTTCTTCACTTAAGAACTACACATAAGAAGTATCATCAGAATGTTTAACATGCTTGGCAAGAAACATGACTTTCACAGGACTCTGTCAAGGAGGAAATAGTGTTATGTTAATACTACAAAACAAAAGTTATGCAAAAGTTATGTCCAACAGGATGGTACAGGCATTGTTTGAGTCTGGGGTTTCTTTTAAAACTATTATTAACTAAAAAAGGTAACTACCCTCTATGAACGAACCAACATTTTTAAAAGACTAGAAAATGGGTGAGTCTGTACAGAAGCATGCTGTAGACTTTAGTCAAAAAACAAGCTGGAAACAAGGGCTTTGTCTGCCCCCAATCCTTCAGAAGTATGTATGTTACTCTGCTGTTGCTCTAGTTAATCTCTTCAGATCTCAAAAAAGCCCAAAAACCTACACGCACACCTACATGAAAAAGATGAAAAAGTATGGGAAATAATCTTTCAGGGATCTTGGAACTCTACATTCTTACTTAAAATGTGGGACATGTCATGGGAAAGAGACATGCTATGATAGATATACTGCTAAAGGCCCACACACAGCAGGCACTGCTGACTTTTGACCTACCAGACCTGGAATTCTTGACTGTAACACGCAAAGCTACCAAAGGATGATATGAAAAATGTTAATATGGGCTGTTTACTCAAGATTATTAGGCAACTATAAAAAAAGCAATAGTGAATACATTAGCATAGCTGTCAGGACAATGAGTGAAACACACTGAAGAACCATTTGGCCACATTCCACAAATCCCTGGGAACTAACATTCAAAGTTACCTCCAGTCCAACTTCTCAACCAAAAAGGCACAGATCAAAAATCCAGTTCTATTGAAACCATGTGTACAATGGACACCTAGAAAAGACAAGAAAAGGGCATAATCACTTGCAAGTGGTTTTAACAAACATATTCAGTATCAAAACTGTGGGTTTGGATCCTTCCACCCTAATCTGTAACATTAAAGGGTTATCTATCTTCCCATCACAGCAGCACAGACCACATAAGGCACATAAGCCTAAAATGCAATTTATTACATTCTTTCAGCAAATCAGCAGCAGCAAGGGTATAGGATACTTCACTTCATCATGATCAAGAGCACCAACTTAATGTGACTGAAAAATGGCTAATACAGATAAGATTCACAAATGTGCTCAAATGCTTGTCAGAAGGCAATATAATCAAAGCCATTAATTGAGCTTTCAGTGGATTCAACAAGCATGACATTCATTTCATACCATCAGGCAAAAAATCATATTCAGATTACCTTACCTCAAAATTGAAAGGGGTGCCAACTGACCACGATTCTATCTCAAATTCCCTATTACCATGCTAGTACCAGACTTACTAATTTTGAAAAAAAAAAAAATCTACAAAAAGAAAACTATTCAACAGTATAATCACCTTGAAATACTTATCGTTTCAATGTGAAAAAAAAGAATTAAGTCTTCAGCCTCTGTTTAACTGAACTCATACCCCAGTGAAAGGAGGGATACACTGTCAATTGCATGGCTTGCTTTTTTTTTTTTTTTTTTCCTCAAGGCAACAGCACCATCTAGTGATAAGTAGATCAGCCTCAGTGCTATTAGAAATGTCATCAAGGATTCAGGAAATATGTTGCTTCTTCGTCCTATTTAATTTAAAATTATAAATATCATTAAAGTTTCCACTAACATCAAGCACAATTACTCTCAGTATTTTTGAGTTGTTACCATAGAATCATAGAATTATTTAGGTTGGAAAAGACTCCTAAGTACATTGAATCCAACCATTAACCCAGCACTGCCAAGCCCACCACTAAGCCTTGTCCCTAAGTGCCACATCTACACAGCTTTTAAATACCTCCAGGGATGGGGACTGAACCATTTCCCTGAGCACTTTGTTCTTGTGCTTGACAACTTCACCTTTTGGTGAAGAAATTTTTCCTTATCTCATAAACCTCTCTGGTGTAACTTAAGATCATTTCCTCTTGTCCTGTCACCAGTTGCCTATGGAAAGACACCGACCCCCATCTGGCTACAGCCTCCTTTCAGGCAGTTGCAGAGAGTGATAAGGTCATCTCTGAGTCTCCTTTTCACCAGGCTAAACAGCCCCAGCTCCCACAGCCACTCTAGTAAGACTTGTGCTCCAGACCCTTCACCAGCTCTGTTGACCTTTTCAGGACACACTCCAGAATGTCAATGCCTGAGCACCAGTGCCAAGGACTGGGGGACAATCACTTCCTAATCCTACCGGCCTTCTTGGCCACCTGAGCATACTGATGGCTCATGGTCAGTAAAGCAGCACACCCTGGTCCTTCTCTACCAGGCAGCTCTCCAGCTGCTCTTCCCTAAGCCTGTAGCATCATCTGGGGTTGTGACCCAAAGTGCAAGGCCTGGAACACAACACCATGAAACAAGCCACTTAATTCATTTCCTCATTTTTCCAGCACAGCTAGTAAAGAAAGTTTAGTAACAATTCATTTGATGTGGATTCAAACAAAACGTGAATATCTATCTTTTTTTACACTCCTCTACACTGAAGTATAAACCTTTTCAACTGGAGAACCAAAAAGTACCTACAAAAAGTAGATTGATGAAAAAAAAACAAACCAACTTTAAGTAGGTAAAAAAAGTATGTATTAACTGTAACAGGACTGGGTTTTGTGCCTGCCCCGCCAAGGTTCCCTTCTTGATAGAGCAAGGTAAAAATTGCCATGAATTTTTTGGATTCATCATTTCTAAGCATTTAAAAATACTAAAAACTGTGTAACTTGCATCAAATTAAATGAATTTTAGCTATCTTATATAATTTATTCCTAACAATCATTTCTCTTCTGTTTTCTGCTGAAGCAAAATTTTTGCATGTCACTTCCTGAAGGTTGGCAGGCATACTCCTGTCCTTCATGCTGCAAAAATAAACTTCGCTTCCAATATTGTTCAAGATGAATTGAAAATTTTGATCACTTATCATTCACATTTCAGTCTCTTTTCATATCTAATTGTGACACTGAGATCGAAATTGCACACAATTGCTATCACTAAGTCCTGCAGCTGTTACTGCTGCCAAGAAGGTTAAGTCAATAATTTTATACACATGACAAAGACAAGAAGCATCTCAGCATGAGATCAAATGGCTTGGAAGAGAAAGATCACACAGGGTGCAGTACTATCACTGTAGCAGACCACTTTCACTTTTGATAAACATCCTCCAAACCAGTCCCTCTGATGCTCAGTCAGAGGAAACAAGTGCCCAAAATGACAAGTTTCAGTAATTCACAAAAGAGAAATGGAAAATTCCAACATTTCTCTTTTACTATGAAAGCCTAAACAGCATGTTCTTCAAAAGTTTAGTCAACATACTATTTTCTCCTTGGTTCTTTCTAATTGTCTTTTTCCCCCTATAGAGGTGAAATGTTTAAATAATGGAAAAACATTCCACAATTCATCAAAGGCAAAAAGTTAGTGACTTAACACTAAAAATGGTATTTTATAAGTCAAAATATCAACTAAATGGGTCTGCTACTTACAGTATATCACCCTGCTATCCATGCACTAAATAAACTGCTGATCATAACCACTATTTCAATTTACATTATATTTTATTGGAGGAGCAAGTGGAAGAATTGCAAAAGGAGACTGAAAATGAGGAGTTGCTTAAAGAAAAGTGAGATCAGTCACCAACAATATCTTGCGTCTGGCATAAGTTTTGAAATACTGCTGGTGACTGGTCCCACTCACTCCCACTTATCAGTTCCTCATTTTTTTAACCACACAGTTGTGTTACTATTCAAGAAGAACACAGGTCTCTGTCCTGGTTTCAACTGGAGCAGAGTTAATTTTCTTCACAGTGGCTGATGTGGGACTGTGTTTAGGATTTGTGCTGAACACAGTGATGATGATGTGGAGATGTTTTTGTTATTGCTGAGCAGGGCTTACCCAGAGCCAAGGCCTGTTCTGCTTTTTGTGCTGCCAGACTGCTGAGGAAGTTAGGGCTGCCTTGGAAGCTGGGAGGAGACACAGCCGGAAACAGTTGACCCAAACCGACCAAAGGGATTCTCCAGACCACAGAACACTCAGTGCATGTGTGTTCACTCACTTCTCCTCAGAGTGGGAAGAAGAAAGAGGAATGGAGGGACATTCAAAGCCATGGTGTTTATCTTCCCAAATCACTGTTAGGTGTGATGGGACCTGCTCTCCTGGAGATAGCAGAACACCCGCCTGCCCATGGGAAGCTAGCCATTCCTTGCTTTGCCTGTGTGCATGGCTTCTGCTTTCCCTATGGAACTGTCCTTATCTCAACTTGTGAGTTCTCCACCTTTACCCTTCCATTTCTCTCCCCAGTCCCACCAGTGGAGAAGTGAGGGAGCAACTGTGTGGGGCTTGGCTGCTGGCTGGAGTTAAACCACAATAGTCTGAATTAAACTGCATTCTGTGTGCAAAAAAGAAGCAAGTATCTAAAAGAAAACTCGGTGAAAAAATGTGTGACCAAATTAAAGCTCTTAAGCACTCAAAAAAAAATTTCTGAGTGGTAACACATCCTGCAACAGCAAAAAGCAATGGCTATGAACTGAAATACAATAAATACTGATTCAACATGAGGAAAAACATCTGTGTATTGTAAGAACAAACGGTGGAAGTGGCAGCCAGAAAAAGTTGTGGAGTCTCCAATTTTGGAGGCTGGTTAAAAGCCAAATGGGCATAGCCCTGAGGAAGCTGCTTTAGCTGTTCTAAAGAAGGGCAACTGAGTAGCTGATTTCCACAGGTCCCTTCCAATAACTTCAGCTATCCTACCATGCATATGGATGAATCCTAAACTGCATGAACATACCAACTTAATTTACCAAGCTCTTAGGAATGACACCTGCACAAACAACTGTTCCATGTACTACTCCTAAGTCACACAGACACTCAGATTCAAGAAGGCTGCAAAATCATCATCCAAGAGGATTGAGGACGACACCCATTCTGACTCTAGAAACTCACCTGCAAAGTAATTTCTTGTCTCTGATAGTTGGCAGATAGAGATGAACATTAATATGATTGAAAAAATCAAAGTAGAATAGTTTTAACTATAACTAGAAGGCATGCAAATTAAACTCAGAACTTATTTCTCTCTGAGTAAAAAAAAAGTATGCTTAGAACATTCAAATATTTACTGCAAGACAGTATACCACAGAAGAAAAAAATATCCTAGTATCTACTACCAGTTTTGTGAGACTTGCTAAAGAATCTCTGACAATTCAGTTACCAAATATGACCTCAAGTAAACCAGACCACCAAATGTCAACCATACACAACTTGCATTTGTATCAGGAAAAGTTACAAAACCACAGTGCAAGTATCATGTATTTGTAGACAGCTCTTGGGCTTGCATAATTTTCTGCAGTGAGTAAACAGCTGATCTCAAACTGATGGATGCAGAAAACTACTACTCTCTGTAAAAAAAAAAGAACTATAAAAGTTTTGCAGTAAAAGTAAACAAATTTACATATGCATAAACATTGTAGTGAGGAAATTCCTTTGCTCAGATTTCTAAGAACAAGAGACTGCAGTTACAAGCAAATATGAAACAAACTAAGAATAAAAACTAATGATGGGCATAAGATGGATATAAGACATACCTATAAGCTCTGAAGGATTCTTATCACTGAAGTGTTCACATACACGGATAAATGTTTCTGTATTCTCGGGTGTAGGGCACTCACCATGCCTGAAAAACACAAGAACACATGGATTAGGAAACACCCTGGGGGAAAGGTAAAAAGAAAAAAAAAATTAATTTCTTCAGTGTGATCCTTCAAATTAAAAGCCAAAGAAATAATTTAAAAGTGCACACAACTTACCCTTTACATTGAAGCTTTATATATTTAATTCCCTCTTTCTCTATATCGTTTCTGTCATAGAATCTAGTGGTGTTGGTCAAGTCTACTAGCAAACCCATTTTAACCTAAAAAACCAAACAACAACAACAACAAAAATTAAAACAAACGTATGTGATTCAAATACCAGCGTATAAATACTAAATGTCTAAAAAAATACTTAAAAGCAACTACAGGCTACATTTGTAAGTTTAAAAATTATAAATATTGCATTTGTTTGTAAAATCTGTATTTTACCACCATTACAGATATCTGCATTTCTTTGTGAAACCTGGTGTCTAAATTAGCACTAGTCATCAATTCAAAAATCTCAGTTTGCTCCAACCAATGATTCTAAATAAGAAGATCCTGCTAACAGCAGGAAAGTCTGGGAAAGAATTACTTTACCATGCTAAAAAGACAAATATGTTGGAATCAAGTGCACTTATGCAAAGCAGAATACTAAACACTGGCACAATATAAGAAAAATTAACTACTGAGACTTACACATAAGTACACTCTGAGAAAAAAAATAACTGATTTTAATTTACCTCTCTATTAGAGTGCAAAACAATGAGCACATTTCCAAGCTTAAAATTAATCAAATGGATTAAATTCTTAAAAAATCCTATTTAAAGCTAAAATGCAAAACAGCTTCAGACATTCAAACATGCTATCAGCAGCTAAGGTGAAAGTGTCAACCACTGAGACATTAGGGTGTACCTTTATACAGGATGCCTTGCCCACTCTACCCTAAAGTGTCCCCTTGTGCATCAATTTAGTTTTTTAGTGTTTGTTTCTACAGCTGGAAAAAGAGAGGTCTTTTAAAGAGTTTTGTGGAAGTTACTATGTTTTTAAGAAGCAAGGAAAGCAGAAAGTCCACTGGGCAGCACAAGGCACACAGAGTATCAAAGCATATCCTACTGATCCTTGTTCCAAACAAACCTACCAGTTCTACTGTGCAAAAACAGCTCACTAACACACCTGGACAAAGAAAGTATTTCTGGTTTCCTGTCTTGTAAGCGCAAGCGATTGCTTTTGGACAAAATACTCAGTGTCATGCTTTCAGGTAGGACCAACAGACTGGTAACAATTTAGCAGTGCAGCTGGAAGAATTACAAAGTAAAATACCATCTCCATACAATTCAGAAAAGGTAAAATCCAATTATAACTAGAATACAGTTCAGAAACAGCTATTTCACACAGCTGTTTAGTAGACCCCTAAAGGAAAATTTCCAATTATCTACAGAGATAGCTCTCCATGATATTCAAACTTCTGATGACAAACGTTTATAATACTTATATTACTTTTATTTAATAAATATTAAAAAGCATCATGATACTATGTCAACAGGATTAAAACTTCTAAAGTAATATCCAGATCAGTTCTGAATTTCTCATTGTCAACTTTGCATATTGTATTCAGAATACTTTATTTACTCTTATTACTGTGTTTTGCAGAAATACAAACCACCTCACAAGAGGTCCGCCTGAAAACAATGTTACACCACCTGAAACTTCATATATAAAGAGTCAATCGATCTACCAAGCATGGAGACTGAGTGCATCCTAGACAGTGATTAATTCTGAAGGAATTATACAAAGGCAATTAATTCAATTACTTTCCTCCCTCTCCATTCCCTACAGCATTTTGCAAATGTCTCCAAGACTACTTAATTCAGGCCTGTAGGACTTCTCACTTGCTCTTCTTCTGCCATTATTACAGATCATTTCAATCATATATCACTGAAGCTCACACTGTTCCTCACACACTTCATGCAGTAAGGTAAATAGGCATTGAGTTGAATTTATCCAAAGCTATAAATGCATTTAAGGCATATAGTGCATATAAGACCTGAAAGCAGTTTTCCTGGTTTACAGAGAGCCTAATCATTTGCATTCTCAGTCCATGGGATTGACTGCACATAACATACTACAATTTAAAGAGTGCAAAGCACAAGAAAATTATAAAGGAATTTTTAATGAACAGGGGGATTATACAACATATCAAAGTATACAACTATGATGTTCAAAAAATCCATGCAAAAAACCCCACCAGTACCACTGGAACAAAATAAAAGCCTTCTCTTCACTTCCTCACATTCCAGATATCCCCAGCTATTAATGCCTTATGCATGTGCCCTTCTGCTGCTGTGCAATACAATGGGCTTTGCTAGGTTCCCCTGTATGACCCCAGAAGTTTCTCCTTAGACACTGGAGATGGAAAACACCCTCCCCTGGAAGGAGAGAGCATACTACACTCCACTGAATTCACTCCAGTCTCAGGAATCTTTTCTTGCATTTCTTATTTGAGAAAAATAGTTTAGATCAGTGATGGAATGTATCTGTGAAAATAATAATGTGGCTGAAAATTGGTAAGTAGTTTTCCTAATAGGAATTCTGTAACTTGAGCATACTAATTACCCAACATTCTTCAGAGTTAAACTAATGTCCTAGCTCTTTGTGACAGAAATAAATCTCCCTGTATAAAGCACAAACTGTACTAACCTACCTACTCAAGAAATAAATTTTTAAAAAAATTGTTCATGCTGTCATTTGCTCCTACAATTCATTTAAGAGAACATTAAGGTACTATGCTAATATTGGCGATCAGAAGAAAAATGGTGCTGCCATGGCTAATCAAATCAGTTTCTAGCATTCAGATTTTCAGCAACCAGCTCCAGGAGAAAAGGAAACACACAGGAAGCTTGTTAGAGATATTGTCTTAAATGTTAAACCAATACCTTCAAAAATCTGTGGTAACAGCCATAACTCTCTGTTAAAGAAATCCAGATGTAAAAGTTTCTGCTGAAGTTTTTCATTTGGGAGCTAAATTATATAGACTTAAGTAATAACCAGTTTTCAGAAGTAATTTTTCTGCAAAATATTAGCAGTAAAAAAACACTGCAATAAAATTACAAGAACCATGCATAGTGAGCTACTTTCACTTTGGGTGGGAAAACTCAGTCTTACAGGGCTCCTCAATTTCACATTTATTTCATTGCTGGCTTGTTGGTAATCTGCTGATCTACAAATAGAGCACTTCAGAAAACACTACATAACTTGGCAAATAAAAAAGAAATATATATTTTCAAATAAAAAAGAAATATATATTTTCAAATAGCAAACATTAATCAACAATGCCAGGGTCCAATACAATGTAATAGATCTGACAAGAACAGAGAGTTTGAGAGAAATTCTGCTTGTTAGTCAAAATTACCAAAATATAAGTGGGGATCCTCATGCTACTAATTTTAATAACAAATTCTAATAATCTGACGTCACTCAAGACATGAATTTGTACCATTACAACAAAACTGATAGATGTGACTACTGGAAAGACTACAAAGTCTCACCAGGATTATTTATTTGTGGTGGCAAATCACTAAGGAGGCAAGCATTTAGAAATTCTTATGGTAAGAGTAAGGCTGTGAGTAAGGTTGTGAAGTTCTCTGTAACTTCAAAATATACATAGAATTTCAAATTACTTTAAAACATGAAGAAGATTGGTTTGGGAAAATTTCCAGGTATGCCTATCAAATCCAGTCAGAGTCAAAAATAACATAATACATAAAAGAGGAACTCAAGTAGAATTTAGATGCACATGTCAGAGACTGAAATATTACACTTTATGGCTTAAACATTTTTATGAAGGATTTTTGTCCATTAAAACTGTATAATGAAGCTACACCAATAAGAGCTGCATCACCAAAGCCCACTCTGGACAGGCCCCCTGACCAAGGCCCTGGACTGTAAGTTGATCTGAGATAAGGTAAAGGTGACACTACTGTCAGGTCTGGGCTGGGGGAGAAGAATACTTTGGAGTATAAGAAGCTTTGGAGCGGAGCCATAGCCCCAAGCTTATCTGCTGCCAGGTCTCTCCCCCGGCCCGGGGCAGGAGGAGATGTTTAGGGTGTGCAGCCTCCGGGCAGGGGCAGTGAACGCCCTGCACAGACAAGCACGGCTGTGGGGCCCCATCCCAGGAAAGCCACACCTACAGGACATTCATTGAGGGACAGCAGAAGGGCTGTCACGGTCCATCAATGCCCCCCCAAACAGTTCCTTAGCCCCTGCACCAGAGCACTGCACAGGATACAAAACGATGCAACTGGCACAGAGCCTTGCAAGGGAAGGTGTCAAACTTTTCCCCGCTCAAGGGAGGCACCTGGGCATTCCCACCTGGCCAAAACATATATTAATCCATTGGATTCTCTGTGGCAGGGGACCCTCCCCACCAAGAAGACCAGAGGGAGTGGAGCAGCAAGATGTCATTGGGAACCAAGAAAGGTGATATGTTTCTATTTAATCTGTCCCTGTCACTCTTTCTGTGCCCCACCCACCTCTTTTTTTTATTTCTTTCTCTTTGCTTCTTTTACTGTTAAATAAACTATATCCATTCCTTGGTATCAACATTTAACCTCCTTTTATTTTAATCTTGTTTTAGGAAATATTTTGAACCTCAAGATTCTTAGTTTTATTCACAGAGAGTTCTGTTTCATCCTCTGTGATTAGAGAGGATCATAAAAGCACAGATGCAAGAACTCTAACAAGAAAAATCCTACCAGTTCAAGCACTGTGAACAGGCACATATGCTTCACTGATCATATTTTCTTACTGCATTACTGCACAGGTATTTCTACCACTGCTACGCTGAGTAGTTCACCATCTACTTCATACCTAAGCCTAAATAAGATTAATGAAGTGAGGATTCCCATCTTTTAGTCACCTAATTCTTCTGATGCTTCAGGTCTGATATTGTTAAACACAGAATTAATTTAACCTTGATCAACAACAAAAAATAATAAAAAACCCACAGAAAAAACACCACTTGCATGATTCATCTCAGACACAATCAAAAAAATGGGACTAAACTTCTATATTAAGTTTAATATCCAATTAAATTAATTAGGTGCCAAGCCTTTCTTTGCCTGGCAGGCTCAAAATCCCATTTCCCACATCTCCAGATGCACCGGACTGGCCACAACCCTTCAGAGACCTACACAAAAGGCTGGAAAGGTCCTGTTCCTCACCTTTTTTGTCACAGTTGTGTCACAATGCAGAACAACATGCAAACTGAAGCACACAGATAGAAATGGGCAAAACAGAGAATAAAGAAGCGAGCCAGAACCACAAGTCTGTAGTGATGGATGCCACAAGGTTTAATAAGGCAAAGTGCAGGGTCCTGTGCTTGGGTCACAGCAGCCCTGGGCAGTGCTACAGGCCAGGGAGGGGTGGCTTGAGAGCTGCTCGGCAGAAAGGGACATGGGGGTGCTGCTGGATGACAGGTGGCTCAGAATCAGCCAACACTGCACTGCCCAGGTGGCCAAGAATGCCAATGGCACCTGGCCTGTGTCAGCAAGAGTGTGGCCAGCAGGAGCAGGGCAGTGACCATACCCCTGTACTCGCCACTGGTGAGGCCACACTGTGTCCAGTTCTGGGCCCCTGACTCTAAAAAGGACATTGAGGTGCCAGAGGTGAACAGAGAAGAGCAACAAGGTTCATGAAGATTCTCTTATGAGGAACAGCTGAGGGAGCTGGGTTTGTTTAGTCTTGAGAATTCTAACCTGTAAGAAAACACTTCTGAAAAACCATTAATTGCAGAGGAGACCTGGAAACGTAAACAAAAAACAAAACAAAACAAAAAAATTCTGTACAGGTGTCCCAAACAAAGCCATCAACCACTTTTTCTTTAGATCTGAAAAGCAACACTTGAGTAAACATTAATAATGAAAGCAATGTTTCAATTATTAGAAAATTTAACTTTACCTTCAGACTCTTTAAGTAGTTGGATAACATACTTGGATGAAAACGATTTTCTTCAGCAACCTGTTCATCATATCTTGGTCCTAACATTGTCTTCAAAGGTAAAAACTTCCCTATGAAAGACAGTAAAATTTGCAGTATTTTATGTATATGTACAGTAAGAATTTAGCATTTCAAAGCAACATGCTGAGCAGTTTTAGACATTCACCTTCAATAATAAATAATTGCAGAAATAGTACTGTCAACAGTAAATTGGAAAATTTTTTAGTTATGAGTACTCGGAATTCACAAGTAAGTTTTAAAGTTTAAAGAAAATACAGGTCAGTTCATCTAAAACAGAGTAACATTTTTAGCTAACTTTTAGTGTGATTTAAGTTGGGCGGCTACAGAATATTAAAAATTTAAACTCAGTGTAGCTGAAAACATGAAAGCAGCATTTTAAACTGACAGTTTGTCATCCAATCATGTAAACATAAGCTTTGATTACCTGCAAATATAACTTACAGTAAAAATCCCTGAAAAAAAATTTTATCAACACTCTTTATAGTCTCAAATAAGCTTCTATCTTCCATGAAATAGATATTAGAAACCACAGAAGACAGACTGATGTGGAAACTATGAAGCTTTATGCAACTGGTTAGCTCAGGTTAAACATTAGTGAGCAACATGAGAAACACCTTCACTGCTCACCTGTCTGAGATGTTCCAAAATTCACAGCTAAAAGGAGACTTATTTTTTTCATACAATCAACACTCATGTTAAATGGTAATAAATTATAGTCACATCAACTTGTTAGAAAACTTTCACTTTACTGCCCCTTGCCTTTTCATCCCAACAGTCACACACCCTCCATCCATCCTGGTAAAGGCTGTTGGGTTGGATAGCTCTCCTCCATTTCCTCCTTTCTTCACCTATTTAACTTTCTTGCTTCTTTGTGTTCCTTGTCACCTTTCAACACTATCATTCAGCCTCTCTCTATTAGCCCTTCCACTTTCACTTGTCATACCCCTCTGTACAGACTGGTTATGCAAATCCTAAATTTACACGATCTAAATGCAAAAATCTATCATCACCCTAATTTTCGCAAAACAACATCATGCTCGAAAGTTTTTTGACTTTGTCACTTGTCACACCCATACTAACACATCTACTCATTCATTATGGAACACAAAGAATGTAACTAAGCTTTTTTAACCGAGGCACTCAAGAATAGGAGCTGCACTGACAAAAGAGTTAATGGCTACACAGGAAAACCACCTTCCTTTACAAGATGCTGGGAAAAGAGAAGAGTGGGAAAAGTCCTGGAGGTTACAATTGTTTCCTGTAGGATCTGATATGAGACTGTACAGTCACACAGAAGACTCTCCCGTTCTCATCTTCTGGAACAGAGAGTGAACATTTTCATTCTCTTCCTAGTAGCAAACCTTGACTTAGTGTCTGATTTGCACTCTGATTTCTTTTTGAGTAACCAAAATATACTCCTGTTCATTGACAGGAAAAGACAAAGTAATCTAGTCAGCATCCCCTGCAGGATTTGAATACCTACAGACAGCTGTGGAAGTGATGAATATTTCATATAGACCCCATTTAACTATGACTTCCAAAGCTGAAACACATATGTTTGGAAGTATTTAGGTGCTCAGCTTCTATAAATTCCAGTTTCTTCTTCTCTACCTGGCAAAATTACAATTTGGTTTTTGTAAAAACCCTCCTTTCCTGTGTGCATACAAGCCTCTCATTAAGTGTCATCAATCTACTGAAAATCAAACCTTCAATTCTAAAAAGATTTCTAAACTTTTTGAATAATATGGACAAGTATAAAGGAGGCGGTAGCTACTGCCTCTTCTACAGTTTTGCCTTACATGTTATGCTGAAGAAATGATGCAGTAACAGCTGACTGCAACTCAACTTAAGCCTCCATGCATAAGCTTTTGAAGATTAAAAAATCATTTGCTCAATTAGGTGATCCAACAGTAACATAGTGACACTTTACATGGATATCAAAGCATCCCAAGTCATTTGAGTACCTAAACTACATTATGACACTAATTGTAACTCCTCAATAGAATTTCCAAATAAACTTCAAAATGTTACTAGAACTCTGACAACCGATGATTACCTACTCCCACAATTAAATTCAAATTTGTCAAAGATTTTTGGAAAGTGGCTCTTAAAAACCATTTTCCAAATTAGTTACCTGTCTACCTGATGGTATTTCTTTAGGCTGAAAAACAGGTAAAAATTCTAAAAATAAGAGCCTAATATATGAGAGCACAAACATCAAGTGGATAAATCTGAGGGAAATTGAAGCGAACAACGTAAGGCATTACTTTTTCGACATGTACATGCTCTGTCATATTTTTTATCTTCAAATCTAAATTCTAGAGCATACCAATGAAAAAATACTCTTAATTTAGCCTGATTTTCTGTGACATGAAGTTATCAACACAAAACATGACATACATAACTATGTATGACCATGGTATGTTTAGATTGAGCATTGATTAGGAAGGCTAGACTGGGTAGTGACTGAGGTTAAGGCAATAAAACAATAAAATCCACAATTGAAAAAACCCAATATCCCTAAAAAGTAGCAGTCTTCTGAGTCAAGAAAACTATGCTGGATCAAAACATCCATTTCACCTAGTATGTCATCACCATGTCATCAATAAAAAACAATTAGGAAAGAGAGTAGAACAGTGACAATGACAATCCATCATCAGATTATTCTCCCCAACTACAAGTTATAGGTCTGAAACTTCCTGAATCAGAAGCATTACTCTTATTTAAGGTGTTTTCTCATATGCAATATGGATGCTTTCCATAATAACCCACAGTTCTGCATGCTACATGCGTGTCTAGAACACGATTAACTAAAATGCACCAATAGAAGGAGGCTGGAAAACACTGCTGAGACACTTCTCGTGCCTTTTCTTCTGGATCTTGCTAGCACTTTCCATGGCAAAAATGCCAAGAAAATGGGGTTTCAGTGGTCATGAGAAGGAGATACCTGCTGAGATGGTGATGCCAAGACAGTAAGGCTGAAGCAACTGGATCACTTCAGATCTAAGCATTCAGAGAAAGCTCTTTTCATAGAAATGACTGAAGTTCTACTACAACGCAATAAATGTGAAAATGCGTGATTCTGAGGAACTGCCATAAAACCAGAAAGTGGCACAAAACTACCAACATTTAAAGAAGTGAACTGGAAAGTAATGGGAGATGTAGATGAATTCACCTTGTCCAGGATGAAGAGCCCTGTTAACCTGAATGAACCCAATCTCACCAACAGCAGAGTTTCAGGCCTCATTAGTATGACTTGTATTGAGGTCATCTAGAAATTCGAGATGGCACAACCATGAGACAAGAGCATCATGATCAAGCAATGAATGAACAATCAATGAATGAGTCCACAGAAGCCATACAAACCTTGCTTAGCAACACTATTACTAATATACTATCAGATGGAAATAAAGTTGCATACAGGTGCTTATAAATCTGATTTAAACACTAATTAAAACTAGAATGTAACATATCTGTAAGATAGTACCAACATCAATTAAACCTTAAAAATTATCTCCCATAAAACTGCTACGTGCCTTTGAATGTAAAACAGCAAAAAACAGAAGAAGACCAATGGCATACCATTACTTCTGCTCAGTTGTTCACATTAAAAAATTAAAAGTCAGGTGACTGAGAACACATCCTGATAAAGCACCCAAAGAAATGAGCAGACCACTTTCAGTTTTTTTAGTGTGTGTTAACTTCCTGTGCATGGTCTCATGAAATGGAAAAGAATTACCTTGCAGTTCCTGAATAAACAAACACACAAGCAGTGATGGCACAGCAGATGACACACTGATGACCCTCATTCAGGCTTACTCTAGGTTGCTATTTCTGAGAAACCATGGCTCAAAAGATAGGCAAACAAAAGCCACAACTAAAAGAGATCAAGAACTTGCTGAGAAGAAAAACACAGAATAAAGAATCATTAGTCTGGTTTTGTCATGCTCAAAGGCTTAGGCTATTAAACCTCTGTCATTAGATACAAAGTAATGCATGCAGCCTTGATCAGGAGAAAGAGATAATGGACACTAACAATCCAACTGAACTGTTATTTAACTAAGCCAAGTTCTGAGAAATATAAGGAACTTGAGGGAAACCAATAACCCACAAAATGAACAACTGATGTTAAATACTGATAAATGCCAACTAATGCATACTAATGATTGTTGAGGATTAAACTAAGATGTATCACCAGGTTCTATAGTCATCAGTGTCTTCCATTCCACAACCGCCATCAAAAAAAAGTAAAGATGATGTGTGACAGAAAACACAGGAGTTGTAACTATTAAGAAAATCATGGCACAGTGCCAGTTTAAATAACACACTGAGTAGCACATACTGTGTTTTGAAAACATACCTTTACATCATCACAGAGAGGGATATGAAAGGTGTGAAAACTAGAAAATATTGGACAAAAAAAAAAAACAAATAACTGGGGGTTAGAATTGCTTGAATTATAAAGAAAAGGAGAACTTGAGAAAACAGAAAAGAGAGATGTTTGTTTAGCATATACCAGGCAGCAGAGGAAACATTCACCTGAAGTCAGTATGATACTTAACACACAATCAAAATTGTGTGTCTAGATGATTCTGAATTGACTGCCACTAGGCGCCAGAAGACTAGATACCAAGTAACAACCGAGACAGCGCATTATGGGCAAGAATATCCAAGAAGACAGCAACCACTGACAAACCCTGAAAAACAAGTGTAACACTGGAGTACAATACTTTAACTCATTTTCCAGCTAAAGAACTCAGGAACACATTGGTGACTGGAAGGGCACTGTCAGATGGCAGAGTAATAAATTGACATAGATAAGACTTCAGAGCACTCAGAAAAAAGAACCAAACATGGAAAAGACTGCACAGAGGATGGTATCGCACAATTGGTCAGGATGGAGGGGACCACAGAAGGTCATCTGGTCCAACCTCCCTGCTCAGGCAGAGTCATCCTATGCAATACAGCATATTGCACAGGACTGCATCCAGATGGCTCTTAAATATCTCTAAGGGAGACTCAACAATTTCTCAGGGCAATCTGCTCCAGTTCAGTCACCTGCACAGTAAAGTTCTTCCTCATGTTCAGGTGTCTCAGTGGAACTTCCTGTCCATCAGTTTCTGCCCATTGCCTCTAGTCCTACTGCTTGGCACCACTGAGAAGAGCCTGGTTCCATCTTCCTGACACCCTCCCTTCAGATATTTATACACATCAATGAAATCCCCTCTCAGTCATCTCTTCTCGAGGCTGAACAAGCTCAACTGTCTTAGCTTTTCCTCCTAAGAAAAAATGCTTCAAGCCTCTGGTCAACTTAGTAGCTCCAGCACGGCACCTTCTGCATGCCTGGCTGTCGCCTCTCTCGTTAGATGTGACAGACAGGAAAAGTTTTAGCCCGAAAGCGAACGAGTGCGAGACGGGAGCACAGCACTAAGGCTCCGGGGGGCAGGAGAGGGCCCGCACCCCTGCACCTCTGGGTGAGGCCGGGGCGAGCCCCTGTCAGCGGAGGGGCATAGGCCGAAGGGAGGGCGAGCCCGGCGCTGAAGGCAAAGCGCTGCTGCGGGCCGGGCTTTAAGGAAAACAGCCGCCTAACAGGATTCAGATCCGGGACAAACACCGGCCAGGAGCTCGGGGGGAAACACTGCACAGCGGTAGCCCCAGGACAAAGAGCTCGGGCCGGGACAGAGGGCGAGAGGCCGCGGGCAGCCTCCAGCGATGAAGAGGAGCGGGACCGGCGGGCAGCGGAGCGCCGCAGGGAAGGGGGCCGCGCCCGCTGCCGCCCCGCGGCCGGGCAGGGCCGGACTGGGCCGGGCGCTCACCTGCCACGGGCTGTCCCCTCCTGGGGCAGTGGAGCCAGCGCGGCGGGATCTTGTTGTAGGACATGGCGGGGCCCAGGCGGCCCCGGGGGGGGGAGGGAGGGAGGCAGGGAGGGGGCGCGGGGTGCGGGGCGGCCCCGGGGCGCTCAGCGGCCCCTCGCCCGCGGCGCCTCCATTCACACCCGGCTCCGCCTCGGCCGCCGCCGCACACAGAGCGCCGGGAGCCGCTTCCGCTTCCGGGGCTCCGGGACCGGGGGTGGTGCCCGGCCGGGAAGAGGGCAGCGTAAACTAGGGCTCCTCGGCCTGGGAACGGGGGTGGGCTGGGAAGGGAGGTGGTCACGAACTGCTACAGGCTCCTCCTCTTTGTCCAGAGGAGGGCCACAAAGCTGGTGAAGGGGCTGGAGCACAAGTTCTGTAGGAAGCGCCTGCGGGAGCGGGGGCGTGTTCAGCCTGGAGAAAAGGAGGCTCAGGGGGAACCTTATCTCTCCCTACAACTGGCTGAGAGGAGGCTGCAGCCATCTGGGGTTGGGCCTCTTCTCTCAGGCAACCAGCAATAGAACAAGAGAACATAGTCATAAGCTGCACCAGGGGAGGCCTAGGCTGGGCATTAGGAGGAATTTCTTCACAAGGATGATTAGGCATTGGAATGGGCTGTCCGGGAAGCTGGTGAAGTCATCATCCCTGGAGGTCTTTAAGGAAAGACTGGCCGTGGCACTCAGCCATGCTCTAGTTGAAGTGATGGTGTTTGGTCATAGGTTGGGCTCGATCTCCGAGGACTTTTACAACCTAATTGATTCTGTGATTCTGAGTTCAGAGCACCTTCAAGCCACTACAGGAAAGTAACAGGACCTCAGTTGGAAGCAGCTGAGAGGATCATTTGTCCAGCCACAGGAGGAGTCGGCAAAGGCTTCTGCAAATGCAGTTTACACAAGTCCCAGGGAAGACTGAGTAGGTGCTTCAAAGAGAATGTAATCCATGGCTACTGAAGTAGCAAGCTGCATCAGGTTTGGGAAGTGGCCTAAGCTGAAAATAGCTGGAGGCTTGGACAGACATAATTCCTCAGCTTTTACTCTTTGCCAGATGTTCCCTTTTAGCCAGAAGTGGATGTGGAAATAGTTGGATCCTTCTAGTAGTGCCTCTTATTCTAATCACAATGTAACAGGCTTGCTAGTGTAGCAGAGATACCTCTGTCCTGGGCCTTCTGTTTCTTTTGTGAAAAAGCACACCCAGAAAGATGGCATGCAGAGAAACAAAAACTTGGTTTCCATACAGAACACCAGTGAAAATTCTCCATGGGCTTTAAGAGGTCTATTACATGGACTCAGTTGAAGAATTGTAGCCCTGAAGTGTTTGTCCATGTGAAAGGAATATCTGAAGTGTTTCCTGGTTTAACTCCTGTAGCGACTAAGCCCACACAGCCACTTAGTCTCTCCTGCCTGTAGCAGGATGGGATAGAGAATCAAAGGAGTGAAAGTGAGAAAGATCAGGATTGAAATAAATAAAAGGGAAAATAAGGAATTGATTTACTGTTTCCCATTGGCATGCATGTGTTTAGCCATTTCCAGGAAAGCTGAGCTTCATCATTCACAATGGTGACCTGGGAAGAAAAACACCATAACTTCAAATATCCCCTCCTTCTCCTATTTTTTATTGCTGAGAACAACATCATATGGTCTGAGATATCCCTTTGGTCAGCTGGGGTCATCTGTACCAGCTGTTCCAGGTGTGTCCCCTGACAAATTCCTGTGTACCCTGAGCCTACTCACTGTCAGGACAGCAAGAGAAGCAGAAAAGTTCTTGATGCCATGCAAGACCTCTTCAGCATTAGCTAAAACATCCCAATGTTCCCAGTACTGTTTTGGTCACAAATGCAAAGTGCAGCACCCTAAAAGCTGCTTCTATGAAAATTAACTATCTCAGCCAAAACCAGTAGAGGTGGCTTCAGTGAAGCATTAGGAAACAACAGCAATAAATTATTTTTGTACCTAATTTTCCAGTTGCTTACATTTCGGTACTGTTCTGTCTGTACTTCCTGTTTTGCCATAAGCCAGGTGTGTTGCCTTTGCAAATCAGTAGGTGCCACAACTTGCAGAACTAACCAGAGTTGTGTGTACAGATATAATAGGAAGCCCTTAGGTCCTGTGAATACATTAAAACAACGAAAATAATTTCATCTGTCTAGAATTTATTACAAACTTCATTACACATTTTCCTCCTGTGTTTTATAACTGGCTTTTATTAGACCTGGTTTCTTCCCTAAAATATCCTCTCATAGTAATTGAGGTATTCAGTTAGGTAGTTTGCATATCTGAGTCATTAGGTTCTCATAGTATGTTGGAAGTTTCTGAATTTTGTCTTCTAAGGCTTTTGTCATCATCAGATACTAATCTTCTCATCCTAGCTAAAATTGAAGATCTTGCTACAGCAAAAGACCAATGATATTATTTTCCCTAACTGCTAAATGTACTCCCATTATAATGTTACTTCATGCTGTTTGAAATAAGGTGCTGATTTTCCTTTACAGAACAAGCAACAAGCAACAAGTCAGACAGCAGGTGGTGCCGAAGACCAGCCAGAAAAGAAAGTAAACCAAGCGCAAGGCATGTTCAAAAAGAGTGAGAAGCAATTCAGTAAATTGCAAAGGAGGTGCAGTAATGTCAGCTGTATGGCAAAATTAGGAACGAAGAAGGGGAAGATTAGTACAAAAAGATACCATGAATGAGCAGTAATCTATTTTTATCACCTGGATTTAAGATTCTGATATGCTTTTAAACAAGTGTAAGATCTGCAGAACAGAAATATCATGTTTCATATATATATATAATATATAGTTAAAATGGAAGGGTATGTTTTATTTAGCAATACACAAGGCAAGTAATTGTTTACAGCTGATGTTACATGTTATATGCATATATATGGACTTTGCCATATTAGACACTTTGAAACTATTTATGCAGGCATCTGGTGATGTTTGCATGTGACATCAAACACTCTTTGTGAACAGGCATGTCCTGCTTGCCTTTATATGAACAGTTAATCTGACTCTTCTGGTACACCAGCAGAGGAATCCAAGTTCCTCATGTCTTCTGTGACTTTCCAAAGCTGACATGGCAGTGTCTGAACAAGGACTGTGAAAGTGGCCATAGTGGTCATTTCAAAGATTGCTTTAAGAAAACAACTGCAAGGTGTCAAAAGTCTATGACATAACATTCCTCTTTACTGTATATCAATTTTCTCTTATCTTAGAGGTACTTAGGTGCTTGTGCACTTAACTCTGGTTTCTGCTCACCAATTTTAATCCTTTTCCTGGCAGAGCAGACACTACAATCAAGAAGTCATTTTCCCAGGATGCATCTGTGCCATGGATACCACTGCTTTGGTTTCAGCTCAGCCATGTTGGTTTAGGTAGTGGGGAGCTGAGTTTTTGTTCTTCCTTGACTTCAAACCATTAAAAAAATACCACACAGGAACCACACACACACAGATTTTAACTCTTTTTCCTAATTACATACTGAACGTGTACCCAAATTGTTGATGATGAATAATTTTATACTTTTAACGTCATAAATTATGTAGCTACTTATAATAATAAATTACCTGTTCTACATAAAATGAGTAAATTAGGTACTTCTCATGACAGAAGAACACATGGTGTTGACCTCTTCTATAGCGATACAAGTCAATGACCCTGTTACTGTTCTGCTTCAGTATAGAATTATTTTCCATGTGTTCATAAAGTCATAATGAATGTAATATGAAAAACATCCCTTGGGATGCTCTTTGAAACAGACATTTCTGACTCTATCTAGTAAATACATGTCTTAAAAAAAAAGCACAACCCCCCCAACAAACAGATTATTTGCTAAATTGAGATTGCAAAAGGATTTAGTTAAGGGATTTAATAACTGTGAAAGAAGCTAACTGTATGCAAACATGATTCGTATAATATTATTTTTCTATTTTGTGGTGTAGGTGTTTACTTGGAAAGAGACTTGACACAATAAGGTCATAAGTACATGAAACATAGAAAAATATGGGTTTTATTTACTGATTCAATTGGTTTATTCCTTGCTTATTGGTTTTAATGTTCATGGCAAACTGACTTAGGAGTACAGTGTTCCTTTATGACTGATTCCAGTATGCAATAATCTTTTATGGGGAGTACTGGTGAATAAATATTTTAACTTTGTTACTGTAGTTGTATTTCATTCCAATATACTTACATTCTAATGGTATCATAAGAAAAAAATAGTAAACTAAAAATAGTAAAATTATAGCACAGTTTTAGATTTCAGTGGAAATTCATATTATGGTTGCTTATCATTATGTTCTCTAATACATATGTAGGCTTCTACATTTAAAAATGTA
Organism: Cettia cetti; assembly: GCA_013401135.1. Classification (NCBI taxonomy): domain Eukaryota; kingdom Metazoa; phylum Chordata; class Aves; order Passeriformes; family Sylviidae; genus Cettia; species Cettia cetti. Next base: position 48,961 of record VZUI01040937.1, read on the forward strand.
TGAGTATGCACAGACTTAAAAATCAAAACAAAATTCTAGGAATGCAGCATTTTAAATTTATTCCTATTTGTTCGGTGTCAAATATTTAAGAACCTAACTTCTGAGACAAATTATGTTTCCAGGTTTGAAAATGAAAGTAAGATTTAAAAAGAAAGTGATTTTATTCCTTATGTGTATACAATATGAAAAAGGGATATTTAAACAAAGTTTTGAGTGCCACAACATAATTGAGAAACTAAAATGTCATTGACAGTGTTGTTTCTACAGAGAGCTTTGAAAGTCAAAATTACCAGTCTTTAGTCTTTGCGACACTAGGGGGCATCAGACCCTCACAGATAGAACCTCACAGACAGACCCTCACAGACTCGGAATGATGCAAGTTAAAGTACCGTTACTTTTCCTGTCCAAAGTAAATAGGGAACAGCATAAAATAGCAAAATCAACCTCTGGAATCATTCCCTAGTGCGAGGCTATGATACAGTTCTTAACAAAATTTCAAACAGAAGACAACCTATACATTCAGTAGAATATAGACTACACCCTCCTTTTTCTAAGAGTAATAAAATTAACAGACTAATGGATGCTATATATACAGCCTCCTTTCAAGTCTATTTAAATCTTGAAGTTTCCTTTCAGCTCAAGCCTCTAAGGTATCACAGTGTTAGTTCAATCAGTGGAGTGAATCTCTGTGTGGGCAGGGACCACAAAGCTCTGTCTTGGGACAGAGCTGCTTTAAATCCAGGTCCCTGGACTGGGTATCATGCTTGGGGTAATCACCATAAGCCATCAGTCTACACCACCAAACATATGTGCTGTGCAGATGACGAGTAAATCTCACATTGCAATGCTCACATTACCAGTCCTAGACCAAGACATGCAGACATGGCAGATTTAGTAGGTGATTTACTCAGCAGATCTATCCAGGAAGAAGGTGTCTGTCCAGAGGGTTGGTGTGCTTGAAGAGGGACAGCAGCTGTGATTTCAAGCACTGATTTGCAGGCCTGAAAAACAAGATGCCTTGCTATTGATCCTCCACAGCTGAAATGGTGTGTTTGATGTATCAGAGATAAGAAGCTTATAAGCAAGATGCCTGTCATTCCTGGAGGACTAACACTGGTCTCCCTAGTGTTCTTACAGTTTGACCTAGACAACTGAGGCCTTACTTGCATCAGCTCTGAAGGATGATTTTCAATGGAAATCCACACTGTAAAAAATGTCCGCCTTTAACATTGAATGTTCTACTGCATAAAACGAATCATATGATAGTAGTGTGCTTTGAGTATGGATGAAGTAATCAAACAATTAAAATGTCACGATGGGAGATGACTAGCAGCAGGGCAAAGTATGACATGATGTATGAGAAACTCATCTAATTTAATTAAGTGGAAAATATGACTCACAGTCTTTGGAGCTGGGCTGGGGAGTGACTGGATTGCACAGAGTAGAGCAGGGTTCTGATGCTACACTTTCTAGTTTCTCTACTGCCTGAATATGGGCACCTTAGTAAAAAGCTTGCCCTGACTGGAAGCTGTGGTTAAAACTAATGGAGTAACTGAGGTCCTGGTTAGTACAGGAGGCAGACTGGGGCAGAAATAGCTGTTAGAGAGTTACTACTTTTCTACAGCCTGAAATAGCAGAGAGTGGCAGTGTTGCAGCCTATAAACCTGCATGCATGATGATTAAGATCTGGGTTACTGTACTGGCAGAAATCTTTCTCATGTGATCAGTCACACAAAGAAAAGATTATTACCCATAGGCACTCTCTCAGATTTTCTGCAGCATAATTTTGCACCTATAGATATAAATGCTATGATTCTGTGTGTGAATACATAGCCTGTGAAAAATAATACATGTAGGAGCTATAATAAAGTACCTGAGATAATACATACAGACCTGATTTTATTTAAAAGACTTTATTATACAAAATATGTGTAACATACTGTACAAAAGTAAATGAAGACCACAGTCTCTCTTTTGAGATGCTTTAAGTCCTGAAAATACACCAAGAAACTGGCCAAAGGCAAAGGAAGGGAATACAGACTAAAGCAGAGGGATCAGCCTGACAGCCCCCCCAGGCTTTTTAAAAATCTTATCTGAATATATGTATTCTATACAAATTAAATTATGGTAATATATATGTATGGTTATACATACAATCAGATGATCAAACGTTGCTCTTCTGAGGTTAGTTTCACTTTCTGTTGGTATGCATTGTGGAACAAGCTGTACAAGAACACATGCTACTCTTTCCCAAAAAGGCCTCACTCCAAAGTAGAGAGAGGGAGGCATATCCTACATCTGCAGCACCACTGATTTAGAGAACTTTAAAAATAAACTGGTAAATGTAATTTTAAATAATGATGTTGAATAGGCTGTAAATTTTTGTCATCCAAGCACTCCTTAGAGAAAGGGAAAAAATTAATTATTGTTTGGAATATGTCTGCAACTTTCTATGCTCCTTTCACATTCTCCCCACGTTAGGCTTCACAGAACAATGATATTTTATGATGGACATGATGGAATGGACTTGGCCTCAGTGCCTGTGGTCCATTTCTGTTCATACAGCTATAGTTGGAGTCAATGCTACGTCTTTCAACTGCTAGTTTTCCCTACTGCAACAAGGTTAAAAGTAATGAAAAAAATCCTCATCATCCTTATACTCAAACCTCCACTCAGTGTGGAATATGTCCTTGTCCAGATGGACTTTTTGGGAATTACTCAGAGAGATTAAGTTCCTCCAGAAAGGGAAGGAGGTAATAAAATTACCCTGTACTTCCTAAAATTAATTTCTGAGATCTCTGAGTAGTTTAAAGTTTTGGGTTTGCAATTTGTACGCTCTGAAAGAGTGCAGCTGTTACTGGAATATGTTAATACTTCTTCAGAAAAGTCACTTTGTGAAGTCCCGTATCTAGCTCAGTCCTGCAGAAACAGCTTCTCAAAAATCCCCTTTGGGAGAAAAATCTTCATGTCCTTCTACTTTCTGGGAGTTAGATCTGCTAAAATGATTTTAATATTGCATTTTTTTTAATATAATTGATGTTTTGTTAGAGACCCACTATGTCACACATTCTAGGCATTCTAACCCACAGTGAAAAACTTATCAGCCTTGGTGAATTTAGGCCTGGCCTATACATGTTCTCTAACATGGAGAATTAGAAAAACATGCCAGCATGTGTTGCTACACAACAGGAAAGAGTAGCGAACAGAACTAAAAATGATTTATTAAACATGAGTTATTGAACAACAACACAGTGATGATGATGCCCAAATGAGTATAAACAGCATGTACACAATGCTGGTCGTACACAAGGTTATGCTGTTTTAAAATAGGAAGCTTGCTTTGATTATTTGTCTCAGATGCAAAGTTTGATTACCACAAAGGGAACAGCAAGAACGAAAAGACATTTTGTCCTGAAAAACAGCCCACTTCATTATTTTCTATTCTTCTCTGTACTGCAGTAGTATCAGCTTTGAAACGGGTAGAGCTGTTGCTAGGTGATCTTCTTTATACACTTCGTAACTGAAATTTCAGCCAGGCTGAAAAGAGTTTTTATATCTCTAACAGCATAAAATTAAATTCTAAGGCATTAATAACTGTTTTCACAACCCTGCTTCTAACTATGGGCCTCTTTCCTGTGGCCAACCCAACCACCAGCACAAGCAAGGCACTTTCATAGGCTGCAGGTCAACATGATTTAAGTGGTAGCAGCTGCAAACCCTCCCTGAGCATTTCCCTTATCTCAGCTGTGTGCATCTGGCTGGAACACCCTTTCCTCTCCACATGGATTCCTCCCCTGTGCTGAGCAACTGTCTGTACAGTGGGACAAGGCTGGGAATCAATGCAGCCAAAAAAACAAACAAGTCTTCCATTCCCTCCTTGCATGGCTCAGCTGGGTGGAGTTCCTCACTCTGGTTTGTTTTGTGGCTGCACAAGGAGTCTGGATAAACTCAGAGGGAAATTCACTGAATGAAAATGAACTGGAACAAGTGGGAATGGCTTGGGCAGGAAAGGAGATGTTCATGCTGCTTTAATACATGCCTGATATTGCAGCCAAATATCAAAACAGAGCCTCAGATTTTCTTAGGTTTGTGATTTACTAAGGAAATCTGGGTCAGCTTAATGTGTAAAGCTGAACTAATTAAAGTTAGAATTGACATTATTCGTCCAGATCTTGAAACAAACATGTAATTTATACTTTAATTGAAGAAGGGAGACGGGGCGGGGGGGGAGAAGTAATTGTTGTGTGTCCTAGGCTGACTTTATGATGCTTGTAGCCCCTAAACAGGGAGATTGTGTCTCTTCAGATTTGCAATATAGAGAAGACAAACCTAGGGCAGTTTTCACATAACCACAGTCAGCAAACTAGGGTTATATCCCCTGTTGTTCCTGATCTAGCTGTGTTTTGTTCCATCTGGTACTGACACCCACTGTCACCATAAACAGTTTTATTTTTACTTTTGGATAGCAAAACCACATGTACAAAAATTGGCAATTGCTTCCTTTTCTTTTCTTTTTTTTTTTAATGGCGTGAGGGCTACAAAGGATGGTTCAATCGCCTTCATCTGTTTAACATCAAATATAATTTTCTTCTACATGACCTATAACATCCAAAGCCCTGATAAGTAACTGTGTATCCACTTTCAACAGCATTAGTCACCTTGGAGATCCAGTAATTTCTGCCACTGAAGGAGAGGGTGGCCTGTAGCGAGTACTTGCCAGCCCTGCAGATCCACCCCAGCCAATCTGTCGTGGTACAAACAATCTACCACCTGGCCTATTTATTCTTTATTCTGCCTTCTAAAGAAGGAACCTGGAGCCAAGCCTCCAGAGCTCCCTGTGAGATGGCTGATCTCTTACTGTCCTAAGGCACTAATGCCACTTCTTCACAAAAACTCTTCTGCAGTGAGAACTCACTTTCAATCACACCTCCTGTTGAATAGGTTGCCAAAATTCAAGTATTTCAGCCTACTAGCACACTAGCTGAGCCAACATGATGTATACACAAAGTACATTTGTTAATCTACTATTGTAGAAATAATCTACTTTCTTAGAAGTTGTTTAGAACTACAATGTAACCTAGAAAAAAGAATCCACTAACCAGGAAGGAAATCTGGGAATGGAAAAAAGGGCTCAGTAGTAGCATTCCCTGAGGGAACTGTTAAGAACAGGGATCAGGAAGGAAAAGGAAAAAAAAAAAGAAAAAAAAAAAGAAGAAAAAAAAAGCCTAACACATAAAACCATGTAACAGAGAAACCTTTTGATAGGACTTCCCAGTGTTTGCATCATCCAGATGCCTTTTTATAGAAGTATTACATGCTGTTAAATATAGGTTATCTAGCAGGCAGCAGTGACAAGTCATGTGCTGTGTATGTACCATGCATGTGTAACACAGTTTTATGTTCAACGCAGGAAACTTTTTTCCCCAGGTACTGTGCAAATGGATATCAGCAGGATACTTAATTCAAAGCCTCATTTACAGATTGGTAGAGAAACAAACATAGTTTTGTCTCAGTCTTGTTTTGTCTGTTAGCCAAGTTGAACTACTTCTGAGACAAAGTGTTGACCCTTATCTCAAAGCATAGCTTATAAATAATCAAGGTCAAAGAACATGCACAAGTGATTTCACAACCGTAAGTGCTGATGAATGAATGCCGCAACCAAAAATTCCTACGGTGCTACGTAAATTCCAGTAGTCATCAACAAGTTACGCAAATTTTCTGGCTTATATTAACACATAAGGGTAACATGTTCCATGACTCTTGCTGAATGTCCCAATCAGTTACCTCACTGTTCAGTTAAAGTGCAAGAAACACACTGTAGCAATAGGTTGGACTGAAGTCTTTGCAACCATTGCTGGTAGGTATTTTAATTTAAAAGATTGTACATAATTATTAAGATCTGCACAGCTGACCATTATTAAAACCTGAATTTTAACAACTTTCAAGCTTGACTTTTTACAGTTATTCTACCCAGTACAGCCCAACATTAATTTTTGTTTTGAAACAGATGTTTTATCACTTATGTAGAACTATGTTTTGGTCATGACTTGCATTTTTTCCATTGTATGCAGCACAGACAGTATGAATAATGTTGTTTAAAAGGAATTGATTTACCCTACTAAAGTATGTACACATGATTCTTGGTGAACAAAAGAAGGGAACTGCTTTGGCATATTCTGTACTCCAAACATTCCATCCCATCCTTTTTAACCACGGTTTCTTTCCAAGTCTGTTACAAGTAACAAATATAATACATTCCATTGAGTTTTGTAACTTCCACAAAAATACAACCAGCTCTTTACAAAGTCAGCAAGAGCCCTGTGTGAATGCACACCAAAATGAAGGCAGGGAGACCAGAATTTCATTTAGCAGCAGCCTTACTACAATATTTACTTAATCTTTCTATGATTAAAAAGAAAAACAATATAGTTTGCGTTGGGGGCTTGCACATATTGCATCACCTCACCATGTCACGTGCTGTTTGGTGTTCTATAACCTCAGCCTTGGGAGCCTATGTAAGCAGCAGCTGATTGATTTGCACCTCTCTTACCAGACACATCACAGCACTCACAGTTATACTAGCATCATTTTGCAAGTAGTTTGTAATTTTTATTTGCATTTGTTGGCCTATTATTAAAATAGATCAGAACCAAATAATAAGACTTAGCTCTCTCCAATTACAAATGTTTAATTTTGCAATAATTCCTTGTGTTTAGTATAATTATCTGCTATATATGTAGTTTCTGACTTGCCAGTGCTTGAGATTTGATTTTAAAGCAAGACAATTGTTGGCGGCTATTCTGGACACAAGAAGCATTGCAAAAGACAGCAGCAAGGAATTATAGAAAAAGAAAGTGTAAGGTAATTTACTATGACAATTTAAAGGCCAAAGGAATGTATGACATCAAAAAGGAATAGGTCTGGTAGGCAGCAGAAGCCTCGGCTAGGACCTGCAGATAGCCATTTGAAATTTGAGGTAAACAGGAATGAAAAACAAGGACAGCTAGAAGAGGGCATAACTGAGCAAATAAGGCTGGTGCCTTGCCAGTACGATAACACAGATGTAGTAAGTCATGCAATTGCAGACAGGAGATAAGTGGGATCAAAGAATAGCACCGAGAATTGATGAGGTCCAGAACAAGGTTTTGCCAGGAGAAATGGGGTACAGCTGGTGGCTGTCGAAAACGGTGAACGGGGTTGGAAAGGAGGGCGTGGGGACACAGCTGTAACTTTCCAGTTCCTCTCAGCAGACAAAAGAAAGCGGATGGCAGCGGAGCAGGAGAGATGAAAGACTTGTAGCTGCACATCTCTTTCTTTAAAGAGGGAAACAAAACCAAACTCGATCGGTATCATCAACTATAAATGGCATGCAGGAAGAATTTTGGAAAATGGAAAATCACAATGTTGCTTAGTGGTGAGAAACTCTCCTCCCCTTCCAGCTGAGGACACGTCACTGGAAAAGTCCCAGCCTGGGGGGGGGGAAATCCACTGAGTAAACAAATTGCATAGGCGGTGAAAACAGAAAGTGGAACAAAGTCAAATGATACTTTGGCTTTAAAGCAGTTTATTTTCAGATTACCATTTCCTTGAGTGACATCAGCTCAAGTTCAGACAAGAAAAATCTCATTAGAGTGAAAATGGCTGGTAAACTTCACTGCTGATATTAGGCCATTGAAAGAAAGCTCACTCATTAAAAATCTAAGATTTCAACCTGGGAATTTTTGAATTTTCAGCTGCTGAGTGTAGTAAAATGATCCCACTGACAAACCAGAAACCCAGGATTGCGCAAGTTTGTGGAATTTTTTCCCCTTCATTTACATGTATTTCTAGACAAAGAAATCCTTAACTAAACCCTTCCAAACAACTCACTGGGCATGGTTCTTTGTCTTGCAGGCAAGTAGAGTGGTGAGAATTTTTCCAGCCCGTCTATAAAGACAAGGGAAAACTTCCTTCATGAGAATGAGACAAGAAATATAGTGTTGGATAAAATTCTAAGATTCTTACCTCTCTAACTAGCATTCATAAAAATAAAAATACTGACATAAATTATTACGCTTCTCTGATAAAAATCTACTTTCAACAAAGGTATTTCATAGAAATTAATCACAGCAACGTTAACTCAAATTCTGGAAACAATTACAGTGGCAGCACTTTGTAACTGTAATCTAGGAAAATAAGATAGTTTTACCTTTGCTTTTCTGCTCCCAGACTTAATGAGTGCTGCTGCATCCTGGCCAATGCACATAACAGTGCAACCCTGCTAGCAAACCTATCCACATTCTCTCAGACTTGGGAAGAGGATCAATTAAGAGTTTTTGGGTGAAGAGGTTATGAGGTTTTTGCTTGTTTGTTTTATGGCTTCTAATGGGTATCAATAGTAGAAGAGAACCAGAACTACACGAAGGTTTCAAATTTTGATTATCATTTTTCCTGTTACAAGGTAAGGGTAATGTTACTGCTGTCGCAACAGGGGGCAGAAGGATCTTGACTGCTAAGGTGGAAGCTCAGGGCTCAAGTCCATTGATCACATCTCTAATTTTGGAGCTTCAAACAACGGAGAACAACCGTGACAAAAGCTTTCCTGAGGCCCTATGCTGAAGGGTGAAACATGAAATTCAGTCGCATTTCAATTCCTGCATCTGAGGCAGTTACTGCATTAAGCTTTCGAAAAGTGTCATGAATTTTCCGTGTGTGCTCCTACATGTGTGGCAGGAGGTTCCAGGATGGGCCAGGGTGGGAACAATGCCAGAAGTACAGACACAGCTCACAAAAATGTACTGACTAAACTAATTTATAATTTTTATAGGAATATTCTTTTCTCAAAGTAATTTTTGGGCAATAAAACCAGGTTGTGACAGTATTGTAAACATGATTTGCTGATCTTTAAAAGTTTGGGTTTTTTTCATGAGTACACATTAGGGTTGATCAGGACAAGGTAGTGTGGCATCTGACAGCCACAATCTGTCTTATGCTGGATGACACCTATTGCAAGAGGTCTCTCTCTTAACACTCTTTTCAGTTTGGTTAACACAGTTTGCTAGAATTGACCTTAATCCTCTGGAGAGCTGTTGATAATTTGGAAGTTTTGCAATTTTTTGTCTTCTGGTAGTACAACCATGCTGTTTGCATGTTTTCAAAGTAGTTGCATCTGTAATGGTAAAAGGTTTGCTCTTGGATTCAACTCACATGCAGCTCCTCGCACTGGTAACTCAGTCAAGACCTTACTCATGGGAGTAAGTACCACCAAAAAATTGCACATTGCAACCAAAAATTTTGTGCATTTTAGATACAAGACACATACAAAGTTGATGTATTTACCTATTAAACATTTGATGCAGTTAAGCAACAGTGGGAAAAAAGCCTTAAAGGTAAAGTGTTGGTGAAGTTCATTCTGGCTTTGTGTGACCAGGTTTTTTTCTCAGTTGTAGTTAGGTTTTATCTGGTAAAGCTTCTTTAAACAGCATGGATATGGAACTGGATCAGAGTCAGGGAATGAAAAAGCTCACAAAGGACGGAAGATTAAATATGCACTGAATGAAGCAGAACCAACCATACCTTAATCAGAAAAAGGATTTCCAAAGTCAGACCTTACACTTGAAAAAAAAATTATCAGACTAATCCAATTCCTAATGGAGTCACTGGTGGTTCTCAGAGTAGAGAAGTCATTCCTAGTCCACAGCTAATTCTGCATCTGGCTTCGCTTAGTGCTACACACATTATATTTTGTTGACTTTCTTCCCTGACTTTGCCCATCTTGTTACAATGAAAGCTCACTCGGCAGCTGATAAGGAAAGCAACCAATTGTAAAGCTGAGTGACTATGCAAGAAAAATATATGCAAGCCATCTGAAGGTCTTGGAAAATCATGGTTTTATACTGCTCACATACAGACTAAGCAAAAAAAAAGCTAAAAGAACTCGGAAGTTTTGACTCTCAACATCCAAAAGCTGGAAGGTGCTAGAATTAACATAGGATTTGCACAAGAAAGCCCGGACTGGGATCAAAAGGGCAATACAGAAGTATAAGGCTGCAGAAGAACCACCTTCACCAGAAGCTACTGAGCTGCACGTAGCACACAGACAGCTCACACAAGATTTCAAGGGCAGGGCTGGCACCAGAGCTGCACTGATACAGATGCTGGCAAGTGTCACCATTCCTGCAGCAATGGAGGCTCGTATGGACAGGGGCACTGGAAACCAAAGCAGTCATGCGGTTACCAATCGATACCGACTGAGGGGGCACAGAACAGGCTGACACCAATTTGGCTGTGGCTGCCCCAGGGATGGCAAAGGCACAAGGCAGACACTGGGGAACAAGTGAAGGAGTCACTTCAACAAGTTCAGTTAAATCTGCCCTTCAAAAAAGCTGATGTGCTCAGAAGAATATTAAAAAACCAAACCCAAATAGCATAATTACTGCTTTCTTCATGCTTGCAATTCACTAGTCAGTCATTACTTTTTCATCACATAAATGACATCACTGTCAGAAATTATTGCCTGAGGTGAGGACCTAGACTGAAACCAGCTCTGCAATCACATTAAAAGGTCTCTGTGCAGATGCAAGAGCAGTTTAAATTAGTTTTCAAATTATTTTTCCAAATAAGAAACACAATAAGTGAAACACCTCAGCAACTAATCACTAACAATTAAAAACATAAAAGTAGTAACTTTATTCTACAGACTCAACAATTTTAGTAGGGAATTAGCACTGAATGAAGATGACTGCAAATGAAATACTATCAAAACCCAAGAGTGTACTGAAACACTTTAAAGGCTTCACCTTAGCTTGTGTGAGTGAAGAGTAGCTGTGCATATGTGGCTATACAAATAAGCTTGCAGGTCTTTCCTGTACATTTCAACAGTACTCACAAATTGCGTAAGATCAACCTTTGGTCTTTACTCTCGGCGTATACCAAACACACTTAGCAAAACTACTGCATCTGCATAATAGACGAGTTCAAACTTTCCCAGGAATAACAAAACTATTAAAAGTACAGCTGTAACAGTGGTGTTAAGCAATCTTTAGTGTCTTCTAGGCCCACGGGATGGGATGCAGCAGCAGTTCTTTTTCTCTCCCTGACTTCTCTTAGGGCTCTGGTCACCTTCTGGAGCCACAAGTACACCCCAGCAGACAATACCAGAGAGAGCCCCACCTTGGCACAGCCCAATTCCAGTCTTGTCCTGTTGCCAGGGCTACAAGGCCACACATGAAACACATCCCTGTGCTGAGAGAAAAACATGGACATGCCAACGGGCTCAAAACAGGCCAGAGACTGGCATCATGCAAACCAGGGTGGCATTAACATGAATTATTTTGTTATAATTCAGTATTGTCTGCACACAGAAGCACTGGGTATCACCGTGTCCATCCCTCATTCGGTGTTTTTAACGAGATTACAGTGGGGTAGCAGCTCTACCCATTGTAAACCTGCCTGCTCTTCAAGCACAGGTACAGGATTTGAGCAGTATTTCTGGTTACCTTCATTCCAAGGTTTTTAGGAGCCCCTGGCCACCAAAAGCACTATAACACTTACATAAGAACACAGTGATCATTTTTCTGCAGAAATCTTGTTACAGGGATATTTGTGACCTAAATGGATTGCTACAAGCATTACCTAAGAGGCTTTTTGCATAGGAACATTAGTGAGTAGAGAATTCAGCTACTCTCAGGTCTCAGAGGAAACACTCACTGATATAGCAAAATCACTTCTACACACTGTGATGCACATACAAAAGCTTCAAGTTACACAAATAAAGTATTCCAAAGCAGTCATTTTATGTCAGTCATACAACCACATAATGTCATCATGTACTCGTAGTCCTCATGTAATTAGATCTTTTCCCAACTGGAAAGAAAAAAATAAACCAACAACAAAAAAGCAAACTACAAAATAAAAAGCAAACTACAAAATAACAGGATCATTTCACAGTGATGCCATTTAAACTTTTACACCGTGAAAATTGTAAAGATTAATAGAGGGAAAGCACATTTCATCTGAAGGCTTTTATTTAGAACTTTGCTTATGTATTTGTTCTTATCTGAATCTCAATTATCTTCCATGGACTTTATATTCTTCTCAGAAAACAAGTATCTTTGCTGTATGTACTAAACTTACTCTTATCTTAAAACTGTGTCCTGTAAGAAAACCGGTGGTGTTCTGTGAGTTTCTTTGTTGCAACAGCATAGGTGAGAATTACTCTTCAGGCATCAAATCAACTATAAATAAGCAACGATCAACTATAAATCAACATATGCCTGTAAGCATGAAGCAGGTACTCACAAGAATTTTGAACTTGATTTAAAAAAAAAACCCTACTTTTAATTAATACTCTTTAGTTTCTCTTAACCCTCAATAAATAGAAAGCATAAGGCATGTGGAATCCAAATTCTTTAATGGAGCTGAAGCTAAAAAGCATCATCTGCCATTTACCCCGCGGTTTTCAACCGGGACCTTCTCCTTTGTCGGTCGCAAAAATTTCCCTTCGTCCAGATCAACACAGGCGATCTGGCCACCGACGCCGGCAAGTCACGCACGGGGGAGAGCGAGCGAGGATGTGCAGGTGGGAGCTGCGGACGCCGTGAGCGGTGGGGCCGCCGGAGCGAGAGAGCAGCAGCCGCAGGCCCCCGCTGTCGGCACGGGAGAGGCGGCGGCGGGAGCAGCTACTTGCAGAGCCCTTCCAGCCGCTCCAGCGTGCCCTTCATGTCACGGATGCGCTTGGCCAGGGCGGGCACGGGCTGCATGGCGCGGTCCAGCTCCTCGCAGCGCGCCACCAGCGCGTACATGGCGCGGATGCTGAGGTCGGCCGCCTCGCCCAGGCTCTCCACGCCGTCGCGGTAGGTCTGGATGCAGCCGACGCTGAGCGCCGTCAGCGCCTGCAGCCCGCAGTGCACGTTCCGCAGCAGCTCGTCCACCTGCGCGGCCACCTGCCCGGCCAGGGCCACCACGTCCTGCAGCGCCCCGGGGTCGATGGCGGGGATGGAGGACCCGCCGCTCCCCGCCGGAGGCTCGCCCCGCGGGGCGCCGCTCAGCCGGATCCGCCGCTCCAGGTTGTTGGCTACGAACTGGGTGAGGCGCCCCTCGCGCAGCACTGTCCCCTCCAGTTCCAGGGCGCTAGCCAGCGTCGCTCTCCGCCCCTCCGGCAGCTGCCGCCCCGCCGCCGCCGCCGCCTCTCCGCCGCCAGCCAGGCTGAGCGCCTCCAGGCTCCGCTCGTCCCGCCCCCGCCCCTCCGGCGGCGCGGCTGCCGGGCCCGGCTCCTCCATGGCGAGCGACGCGTGCCCACCCGCAGCCACCGCCCACCGGGGGCGCGCCGACGCCTGTTTACGTCTCCCGCGATTGGCTACGGGGCCCTCGGGGGCGTGGCCTCGGCTGTTCGTGCGGATCCCGATTGGCCAGTGGAACACCGCCCGCCCGCCGCGCACTGCGAGCCCGTGACTCGGAGGCCGGGGGCGTGCCCGCCCGGATTGGGCGGCCCCCAAGGGGAGGCGTGGCCCCGAGTGTTTGTGTCGCTTCCGATTGGCTAGAGCGAGGGCAGAGAGGCCACCACTCCGCCGCGATTGGCGGGGCGCGGCGGGGAGGGGCGGTGCTGGCGCCGTCAGCGCACGGCGGTTGGCGCGGGGGCGGAAGTGGGCGGGTCGTGTTCGGGTAACAACACCGGGGAGCTGCTGGCGGCTCTCCTCACTCCCCCGCCATGTTCTCCTAGCGGCGGCTCCGGTTGCGCCACCACTTCCTCAGCCCGTCACAAAGCCCGGGCAGACTCTCCCCAGCAACCCGACCCGCTCGTCCCCGCTTGGGCTCGACCCCTCTCCCCGGCATAACTCTGGGTACCCACGACCCACCATGGTTACCACCACGGCGCCGCCGCCCTTCCTGGCTCGGATCTCGGCGGGCACCGAAGACCCGCGGCGGCTGCCGCCCTCCGCCCTGCTCCAGCGCCTCCGGCGTGGGGACAGCAACTGCGAGAACCAGCCCAGCTGCTGCCTGGCGGGCCCGGGGGGCAGCGCCCGCCCCGCGCTGAAGAGGGTGCGGCGGAGGAAGGGAAAGATCCGGCCCGGCCCCGCGGGGCTCCTGCCCAGCCGCTACCAGCAGTACCAGCAGCACCGCGCCGGGCTGGGGAGAAGGACACCGCTGGGAACCGACCTGGTGACGGACGCTCCCCCGGAGGACCCCCCTGCGCCTGCCCCCTCGAGACCCGCGCCCGGCAAACCCCTCAGGAAGGAGGTAAAGACAAGGCTGCGCTACTTCTCCTCAATTCGGGCCTCGCCCGGCGACCCGGGCAACCGTTTTTCCTTTTTCTCGGCGTTGGGGGGGAGCAGCGAGCGGGGCGCCCCCTCAGAGCGGTGAGGGGGGGACCGGGCGGGGGGGCGGCAGAGTTTCCGTTACGCTCGGACAGGGGCGGGGCGGGGCTGAAAGGCGAGCCGCGGTCGGCGATTGGCTACGCGGCGCCCACCAATGGGCGCCCAGCGCTGCGCCCCAGCAACAAGCCAGATTTAGCCCTGCTGCTGGCCGCGCGCCAGCCCCGCCCCCCGCTCGCCGAAGGCGGGACGTGCGTGGCGTGCAGCGCCCCATGGCGGCCGGGGGGGGCTCCGCGCCCTCAGAGCGCCCGTGGCAGCCGAGCGGTTCGATGAGCTGTGGGATAAACGAGAAATAGCGGGGAGAAGGCTTCTCGGTACCGTTCTCCCTGCCGAAGTGGCTCCGGCGCCTCGCTAAGTGTCGGGGGCCGTGAGGCGGAGCGCGGAGGAGAGGGGTCGTGGTTGACGTGACTCTTCTTTGTCTCCGCAGTTCTTAAAAAACAAGATGGGAAAGACAGAGAAGGCGGCCGTGCCCTACGGCCAGCCCGTTCACAGCCTACACCTGTGTGAACAACCAAAGATTAACAGGCAGAAGAGCAAGTGTAACACGCCAGTGACGAAGATCGCCTCGGCGAAAAAGATAGAGAACTTTTGGCAGGATTCTGTGTCGTCGGAAATAGTTCAGAAGCAGGAGAAAAAGCCACTTAAAAACACAGAGAACTTCAGAAATGCCAAGTCCAAGAAACCTATCGCCCTAAATGAAGTGAGCCAAAAAGAAAATTATGCTGGGGCAAAGTTTAGTGACCCACCATCTCCCAGTGTCCTTCCAAAGCCTCCCAGCCACTGGGTGGGTGGCACAGCTGAACTGTCTGACCAAAACAGGGAGTTGATGGCAGTCCATTTGAAAACTCTCCTAAAAGTTCAAGCGTAGTTTCCAAGATTTCGAGTAATTGGCAAAGAAAACTCCATCCAGGAAACTTAAACATGCCTTGTTGCAACAAAAATGGCAAAAGACTGTCAAGTCTTATAATCACATAAAAAAAAAAATCCTTGTATTATATTTTTTATGGTTGTGTAAATAGTGTACATCTTGTATTATGTGTATATTCTTGTTCATACTTTGAGAGGTACATTTTAGTTTTGTTATGAAAGGATGTATTTTGCACTGCCTGATTGGTAGATGTCTTGTATATAAAATATGGACAATTTTACGTGTGTGCTTGACACATGAAGACTTGACTTGCTTTGCACAAGGTAATGAAAATTTTGGAAGGAGAGTACAGCTTTCTCATTAAGGTTCCAGATCAAATGTGAATGTTTTATTTGTGCACTACTGACAATAGTTTTACATTCTGCCTCCCAATCAAGTATAAACATGGAATTTTCATACAAATGTGAAGTTTTGCCCTCTGCTCTGGAAACTGTCTGGAATTCCTGTTCATCTGTTCATTTTTAAAATTAACTGGAATTTGACTAGAATTCCAACCCACCAATTTGAGCACTGCTGATTTCTTTAAAGAAGTTTAAAAAAAAAATCAACCAAAAAAAAAGAAACCCAAGAAAAAAAAACCTGAAAGAGCAGAGCTTTCTGCCAAGAATTCAATTGGTCACTAAAAAAATTAAATAAAACAATTTGGCCTCCCCTTATACATGTCTCTGTATTTTCTTTGAGTGTGTGTCTGTTAATTCAAGTATGTGAATTTAAATTCCTTGATTGCCGTTTAGTGTATTAGTGGAAATACTTTGTCTTCTAGCTGTCTCGGGCAAAATTAAGATATTAAATAGCTCACCAAGAATTCCCTATGTTTAAAAACAAAGTCACTTTTGTGACAAGTTTTTCTAGCATTGTTTGGTTTCTTGAAAACAGATTTCAAGGAAGTTGGGTGATTAGACATTGAAATTCATGCAGTAATGCTCCTTAAATGTTTTCATAGTAAGTGACTATTAAAGGAGTGAATACTGAAAAGTAGCTGTGACAGAAAATGAATGGAGCAAGTCGAATTTTTGTATTTTTCACCAGGTTTGTCTCTTGCTCATAGCTATGCTGGAAAATACATTCCTCTGACTTAAAATTCTTAAAGAATTGGATTGTGGATTAGCCTGACAGGCATGTTGAGGAGGTAACTGATTTGCAGTTATTTTCCTAATCTAATGCTTAAATAAGATTAATACTAGGAAGTATGTGAAATTTACATAAGATAGAAAAGCATTTTAAGTTTTTGGATCCACCAAAAATAATTCACTCTCTGTGCTCTGGTGTCCTAGGAGAGGAGAGGTACGTAGGAAGAAAATGGTTGCTTGTATCTGGCTGAGGTGGCTCTGTAGTGTGAACGGCATTTGCAGAGAGACAGTTTAGGCAGCATTAGGTGCGTTTATGGTGACCGTGCTGCAGCTTTGGTCCTGAGCATCACTTTGTACTCCACGGGGCAATTGGTAGGATTCTTTAGCACAACCCTGACATGAGCTTGGTCAAAAGCTCAAAAACGAAGGATTTTTTTGGCTTACTTCTAGTCATTGGTTATGTAGTTGTAAAATTAGACTATTTAGCTATAGATGTTCTAAACTAAGGATTGATAAAAAATTTTTGATTTACCACAAAGAATTAGAGGTTCACCGTCTTGCAAAAGAGACTGGTATTGGTGTACTCGAGGTCAGTGTGTCGCTTAAACAACCCAGTTTCCTGCCTAATCTAAACACTCCATAATTTAGTGTCGCCCATCTTCTATTCTAAAAATGAACAAAACCCTCCTGGTTTTCTGTTAGTGGGATTTTTAATTTTTTTTTTTTTTATTCCACTGTAATCTTGCCGAGGATGACTCAAGGACACTCAAGTCCCAGTTTGCTATATTTGGTCAATGTTGTATTGATCTTTTTTTTTTTCCCCTTTTTTTTTTTTTTTTTTTTTTTTGAGTCACCGAAGTGCAAAGCAAAATGCCTTAACAGTTTCCCGTAGCTTTAGCAATGGTTAATTTTATCTGGTCACTGTGAATCTTGATAACTAGCTTGAAAAGAGGGAGTTTCCATCAGCCAGTGAGTTGGCGTTTTTTAGAAGGATGTGTCCTTTTTCCCCCTGATTATTATCTCATTACCATCAGCCCCTTCCTTATCCTTTGGAGCTGACAGTGTGAATGCTAGCTCTGATCCTGGGTAAAATTTATCAATGTCACATACCTCTTTGTTCCTGCTCTGATTTGCCAACACATCCCTCAGGGTTAAATAATTCATTAAATGTTAATTGCCAGTAGTTCTCAGCTCCTCAGTCAGTTCTTTGAGAGGTGGTGGTTGAGAGTTCTGAAGTGTTGGGAACTTAAAACTTCTCATACCTTGTTGGACCCTAAAGGCTAAGATAACAATCTGGTCTTTCTAAACAGTAGCAAAAACCCCAAAGCTTATTTAAGCAGACGTCTGTGCCAATGATCCGGGAGTGTTGGAGCACTTTGTCTTCCTGAGATCTTTGGGCTGAGTCTCTTCCTGCACAATGGACTCGTTTGTATATTAGGCTTAAGTACAACATATACTACAACATGACCAGCCGAAAATCAGAACATGGTCATCTTTCAGGACCATATTCTGCACTTAACTCGTCACTTTCCTGCTTTATGTTTCTACATTATCATCTTATAAGGATTTTCACTCTCAAGATTTCCTTCACTTTGACAGATTCCTTATCCCAGTTCCCTGAACAGGAGCCATTGTATTACATTAATGTACTCTTTTTTGAATTTAGATCTAGCAAAACATTAGTGTCATATTTGGAGGGCTTGTTTGCAGTGTAATATAAAATTATGAACTGACCAGCCTTTAAGGAAGAAAATGAACAAAACTAGTGGATGTGTTATCAGCTAGTCATGTGTCTGCTGTACAGGAATTAAATAAATTACTTATCAAGTCTTCTGAGGTCATTGAGGAGACTGAACATTAGCACATCAGTTAGATAATGGAAATCCTTTCTGTTTGAGAGTCTAGTGCAATGCTGTGCAGAACTGCAGGAGAATCAACTGAGAGTTAACTACCACATTACTTCTAAACAGTTCAGCCTTACGTGTTGATGGTCCTGAAAAATTAGCTTTCATGGCGGACAGAAGTATCTGTTGTTGGGTTCTCATGCGTGACTAAGGCTCAGCCCATTACACAGTTTCATTAATAATGGCTGGCTTGGTGCTCTACTAAGGCTAAAATGTTTCTACCTCCTAATGCAACACGAGCTAGAAAGCTATGTGCATTTGAACTCTGTTACACCACGACCTCTTCAAAGATTTTGCTGAATTCTCCTGAATATTTAAGCAATCTGCATATGAGTCTGTAAATTTAATTTTATTTCACCTGATTAATATATTATGCAAGGCATGTCATTTTAAGCAGTACTTCAGTTATTTTCAGATTATTTTTTAAGCTTTTGCATTATAAAACATTTGATAACTGTCATACTTAAAGGATTTTTTTCTTTTTTACAGTTTTGAAATCAAGTACAAAGCTCTATAGGTTATATGAAGTCTGAAGATTATAGATGATGTTTCTTTGCAATTTTGAAAAGCAGTTTACCTTTATTTTCCACAGAGTCATAGAATCATAGAATGGCTTGGGTTGGAAGGAGCCTTAAAGATCATCTCGTTCCAACCCCCTTGCCATGGGCAGGGACACTCCTCTAGACCAGGTTGCTCAAGGCCTCAACCATACTGGCCTGGAGCACCTCCAAGGATAGGGCATCCCCAGCTTTCTCTGGATAATATGTTCCAGTGCCTCACCACCTTTATAGTAAAGAACTTAATCCTAATATCTAATCTAAACCTACTCTCCTTCAGTTTGTAGCCATTCCCCCATGTCCTGTCTCTATATGCTCTCTTTGCAAGTCCCTCTCCATCTTTCTTGAAGGTTCCTTTCAGGTTCTGGAAGGAAAATCTTGACATCATGCAGTTAAATATATACCTTATTTTCTTCAACAATTTCTTGTGCTTTTTGAATTTTGATTTTACAATGTGTTCTTTCAATATTTTTTTCATATTATATGCTTGACTGAACTTTTTAAGGGGTTTTATTTTCTATTGTACTTTCTAAGATGGTCTTCTATTAGGAGAAGGCTGATTCTTACCTGAAAGAGGCTATGATGTAAGTAAGAGGTAAAGTTGTAAATTGTAAACATTTACTGTGAAAAACTGATACTACCTTGTTGAGCAGGAACCACAGTGTCAAATATTTTTGAAAGCAAGAAATACTTAGTTCCCATCTCACTAGAAAAGATTAATGAAGGGCAAATCCATCCATCAAGGAGAAATACATTATCCAATAAAAAGACCTAAGTGCTGAAGTTGAGCAATAGATTGTTACCAGCCATTTTGAGGCTGTGAACTTTTCTGGTTGGCTTTGAGAGTGTAGGAGAATGTTACCAGACCTGAGACAGGAAGATCCACAATTCAGCTGAATTTGAAAAAGTTGAGGAATTAATTTGTGCAGCAAACATGTTCTAGCAGTCTCCCTCTGTGCTGAAGTCAGCATTCCTCTGTAACTTTTTTCCCATGGGGTAATAAGGTCTCATTTGTTCAACTCCCAAAAACGAAGCCTTTAGATTTTACAAAGCCCTGGCTCTCTTGGAAGGCTGCAGTGGTCCATTTATTTAACCTTAGCCCAGTGACATTACTACTAGTGTGTGGCACTTGTGGCACTTAGTCTGAGTGGTTTGTAAACCCTTGTCTTCAGTTTGAGAACT
Source organism: Cettia cetti (assembly GCA_013401135.1). Taxonomy (NCBI): domain Eukaryota; kingdom Metazoa; phylum Chordata; class Aves; order Passeriformes; family Sylviidae; genus Cettia; species Cettia cetti. Next base: position 68,953 of record VZUI01040937.1, read on the forward strand.
AGACTGCTTATGTGCACTTACAGTGTAGGTTGCCAGTGGTAAGTAGATCGGTGCAATTTCCCTAAATTACACCTGGAAGAGGAAGTGTTTGGGGATCCAGTAATTTTCTCATACAGTCAGACTTTGCTGACTCTTTTGTTGTAGTTCAGTAAGTGGCTGTATGTATTTCAAGAAGTGGTGTAATCATCATAGCCCTTATGCTATTCTTAAGGTCATAACGCAAAACATTTTGAGGAGATTGTATTAAAGGTGCCATTTACTCCTTTAATGAAGCAGTGTGCTTTCAAAAAGTAGGCCTTTGAACCCTTTAATTTGCCAATGTCCTTAAAAGTGGTGATGGCAATGGCAGTCAAAGTAAAGTTTACTTTGTTTTTCATTTCCTGAAACAAGACCTAGAGCTACATTTAATAAATGGCTTAATATAGAGAGTCAGGCTTTCCTCTAGTTTCTCTCATCCCCTGATTCTTGTGTTCTTTACTGCCTAGTGACATAGCTGCACAACAAAGAATAAGGTGTGCCCTTACTTAAAATGGTACATAATTTGAGATCTCTAATTTGCTTTTATGTGTATATAGCATGAAGCTTCTTTAAGTTTTATTCCTAGCATCAGGATATTTGGAAATTGCATGTTATCATATTTAGAATAGCAATAGGTCATTATAGGAATTAATGGAGTAGTAAATTGATAGACCTTGTCCAAATTTTAGACATTCTTTGTATGCAAGTAATAAAAAAGGGATGATGTATTTTTGGGCCCCTTCTCTTGTGTACTAGGAGTGAAAAGGGAAAAAATGGTGATAGAAAAAATACCCTGAAAAACAAGGTCAACTAAGAGATGAGAGAAGCAGTGTAGATGTCACCATTTTTCAATGTTGGAAGGAAAGATACTGCAAGAAAAAATTATCTCCTGAGGTAGCTGAAGTTACTGCAAATTTAAGGAATTTTAATTGGTAGATGAAACTCAGTTTGCTTTTACTCCTTGGTTGGGACCATCTAGAAAATGAGTGTGAGATGACAGATCTTGTAACTGACTTTTTCTCTGACTGGTCAGTACCTACTGTTCATTACTAGAATTTGCACCTTGATGCAGCATTCTTAATGGTTAGCACTGCTTCAAGTGTCACAAAATGCTGCACAAGTGCTTACTGCTCTCAGGTTTTCATGTCTTTTTAGAAGTAGCCAGATAAAGTATGTACATTACCGTATGTCAGAAGCCTTCATGTTTTACAACTGGGAAAACAGGCACACAGAAGGGAACTAGCTGGCTTGAGATCCCTCAGTAGGCTGTTCATTCACCCAGAAAGTGAACCATAGTGTCTGGAGGCCAGCCAGGTTTTGCCTTTGCTAGTACATATGCTTTGTTGTGTGTGTGATCTGCAAGTCTTCCTTGTCTCACTGTGTAGTATGTAAAACACAGTTAATGCAAGGTTCTGCTTAGAAATGTTTGTAGTTTGATAGGACTGGTGAGATAAATCAGAATGCACCTAGGTTTTGTGCTGTATACAGTTTTATTACACAATAATTTTAGTAATTTGCACAATAAAGATGACTATTACACTTTCCTCCACCCTTTTCTTGGACCCCTTGATATAGTATATAATCTAGACATACCACTGTCCTCTCCCCATGACCAGCAGTGGGGAGGCTGATGATAAGTCAACAGTTTCCGCTCATTAGCTGCTGTTCTCCAGTGCTGCACAAACATGCTGCAGCCAGCAGCTGGCTGAGAGTGCCATGGACATATGCAGTATCCTCATATTTCGTTGAGTTTACATTTGCTTTATATTTAGCCTTTCATTAGATCCTGGAAGAAAGAGAGAGGCCCAGTCTTTCCCAAGGAAGAGCATCTTCCTTCAGGAGGACAGAATGTGCAATTTGTGAATGATCCAGTTTCTCTCTACCATCAGCCAGTCCTTTTAAACACCTCAACCTTCCCATCACTTTCCCAAACTATTTTCTTTACTTTTCACTGCAGCTGTTTCTTTTTTATTGTATTTTCTCCTAAATGCATTTAATCATTCTCAGTTTCCCTCACTTCCAGGCAAACGTTAATATATGTAGGTTTTTTCACTTGAAAAATCAAATTGAGTGTGCCACATTTATTCTGTGTTCTGGGTACAATTCGTCCAAGACAGTATGTACTTTTTCCTAGAGGACAGTTAGATTTTTATGAGAGGCAAGGATTCTCTTGAGATTTCTCCTGTCAACCTGATATGAATTGACCTGTCAAGCCTTGATAACCGTAACATACCTCATTGATATCCTGGAGGACTAAAAACAACTGATGTACTGGTCCACACAGATACCATAGAATTCATCTGTCAAACAGAACTCAAACCCCCAACAATTAGAGTTTAGGAATTGTTTCCTCAGAGATCAGGAAGTCTGAGGGGTGTGACCTAGACTGGTCACTGGCAGGAGGACATGCCAGGTAGATGAAAATGCTGTCTGCAGCTCTGACACTCATGAACCAAGGCTTTTTATCTAATTTCCTAGGCTGGGTCTGCTGTTTGAGAGCCTGTCACATATACAGCCTGCTTGATGCATGTGTCCAAAACTCCTTAGCCTCCAGCTGTAGGACAATGGCTGGCTGAGTGTTCAGTGGTAGTTCCGTAGTTAGCCAAACATTTCTGACCTGGTTGTGTTGTAGTCAATTTAAGGAAGAGTTTACACTGCTCCTTTGTGCATTCTCTCATTTTGGTCAACCGTAGTCTTTCAAATTTATAACCATTGGGACTGAATTCAACAGCAGCCATGTGACTTCTTGCTGCATGTAAGTTAACCTTAATAAAGAGAAACTGGTAACACAGGTGCTTTTACTTTGTCCACAGAGATAACTGATCAATTAACTATGTCTGTGCATTGCCAGTTCAACTGAATTAGTATTTTCAACACTTTTCATTTTCACTCTTTATTTTTCAGTTATGAATTTTTATTTCTTTTATTTTTCTGACTAGAATGCTGCTGGGAATACATGCTGAAGCTCTGGAGAGCCATAGCTGGGTACACAAAAGTGAACAAGCAACATACACATTGAAATTTCTGTCTTTAGGAAGTGTTGGGGTAAAAGGGGGGGTCAGGTTAGGGCCCCTAGTTCTGGCAAGTCCCCATGTGGATCACATAGCTACCAGCCTCAGTAAAGTTCTGAAACATGCCAGCTTTGATGGCTGTATCAGTGTATTTCAGAGTGTTTAAAGAAGGCAGCCTTCCACAAAACCCCCAGGTTTTCCAATTTTCACTTCACAGCCCCAGAAGTAGCACTCTGTAAACGGGCAGCCCACATCCCAAAATAGCCTTCAGATGAAACAGAAACTTCTGTACAGGCAACACAGCCTAATTTTATCCTCTTCCCTGTGGCAATGCTGAAGAGTTAACCCATATTGCTGTTACAAATGATTATTTCCAGTCTTCCAAACTGTTGCATGTTTATATGATTTTTAACACATACACGCCCTACTTTTCAAATACTGCAGGGAAACAAGGTGAAGATGTGGGGGAAAGGTAAAAGTAATCTTGATCAAGTATTGTAGCCTTCATCCAAATGCCATCTTCGTCACAATTTTCTTAGGATGGGCTTTGCTCACCTTTTACACTGCTGAGGTGGTGATGTGAGCAGTGCTCTTGGGACTGGGAAGGATGTGCTTTCCTTCTGGGCCTCAGTGAGATACTGAAGAAGGTGAAGGAGCAGGAAGCTGATGCCTGATGACCAGAGGAAGGAGCTCTGCTGACATAGAAATCTTTCTCCATGTTGTCTTCCTCAGCTGCAGCCAGACGTCGCTTTTTAAGGACCTCTAGCACACCTCCACCCTTCCTTAATTTCCCTGCCAAAAATTTAAGGAATGCATTTCATACACAAAGTAACCACAGACACATTCAGTAACTTTTTGGTTCATTTCCAGGGAGCGTTGACTCCAGGTAGACACAGAGGTGAGGAGGAAAGAAAAGAATTAAGAGCCAAAAGGTTAAAAAACCACATCACTACTGACAGAAAAGAGGCATCACTTCATGTGCATATGCGATAAAAAGAACACTGGTACATTTGCTTCAGCAGATGGAGTTACTGCCGCAGGTGTCTTTAAGCACACGAACGTAGCTTTATGTATGCTATGCTTAAGGGTCTAAGGAAGTGAGTACTAGGGAAAATGCAGTGTCAAGGCCTCGTAGGGCACAGGCTGAGTTCCCTTTAGTGTCTTGCTTTGGCATTCCACAGGGGTGGCCCTGAAAGGATCCATTTGGGGAGCAGCAGCTCACCCCTCCTCATTACAGCCTTGCCCAGAACCCATGCTTCTATTAGGCAGCTGGAGGTTATAACCACTGAGTAATTCTTGGTGAGGGCCTAATTGCAAGTTAATTTTAAGTCAGTTATGTAAACAGATTAAATCAATCCTTCCCTGTATTTATTTTTCCTCACATGCAGACTCAACTACTCTTAAAAAATCTCAATCTGCTTTATTCTGCTGCTTCATCGAGTTGATGTCCACTGCTATACTTGCTGCTGGTAATACCTGCATTAGGCAGAGGCTTTGTGAGATCGCAGTGAGTCAGAATAATCTATGTGATGTCGTCAGGCAGCTGGGGGAAAGGCTCTGCAGATGGAAAACACAGCCAGCAGCTCAGTCTGTGTTTGTGGCTCAGTGAAACGTATTTATTTGTAGAGAATAGCAGGCAGTAATTTATTAGGCAAAAATATTTTTGAATTATTGTTGTACTGGTGTGTTAGAACAATGAAGGAATAGCAACCAAAAAGGAATAGAAGAAAGCAAACAAAAAAGTTATTGTTTTTGTTTATCTTCAGCTCATGTTTTACCAAAAAGGCAGCTGGAGATTAGAGCAAGTGGATTAGGCAGGAAACCTTCATTTCTAGAAGAAAACATCCGGTGCACTTTTGGCTCCATGTACAAAGTACACTAAAAATAGTGTCTTTTGTAAAACACAAGCTCATGACATATTAATGACTGCATCCTTGGGGTTTTAAAAATTTAGAAAATCACATTTCCTTCTGCAAGCATATGAACTTTGGAGCAAATTTCATAAATAAAACTGTATGTTGTTGCTCTCTATTCTGTCCTACACTAAACAGTGTAGAATATGTCATAAATAAAAAAAGGTAGATACCTATGTCTAACCCTGGCTTAAACTTAACAGCAGAAAGGGACATGTATATCTCTGGCAACTATTTTTACAGGTTTGGAGGAGATTATAATTGATTTTGTTTTTCAGAACTTCACTAGTTTGTCTAGGCTGGTACATATTGTCAGTACTAACCTAGTCAGAACATAGATGAGATAGGTATCAAGTCATGTATTTCCAAATAAAACTTCTGTAAGCTCTTAGAGAGTAGTATAAAATACAATGCTTTTTCATTTCTCAAACTTTCATTTTTAAAAATATTTGTAATTATTTTGGTTAATTATGGTATTCATAAATGTAAATAAGTTACAATACTTTTCAGGCCTAATGAATTTTAACTTTACCAGTATTTTTCAGCAGTACATTTTGTAGATTACATGCCCATTAAGTGACAAATTAAAGATTCATGTATGTATAGGCAACCTCATGGCTAATGAGAGCTATTACTCAATTGGCGAAAATATTTAAGAAAAAAGGAGGCCTGTTAAAGTTCCTTTTTTATTAAAAGCATCCTAATTGTTGAAAACAAGTTATTTATAATATACCATCTCACTCTGAAGTTAGAACCAATCAAATTGTAGGCTTGGACTGTGTTCATATTTTATAATTAAAACCAGTTAAAACATTTAACATTTCAGTTAAAAGCCTAAAAGCCATATGTTATCACGACTGAAAATCCTCCTCTACACAGGATAAAACAAACAGAAAAAATATTACATTTTATCAAAATGTCCCTAATACTTTTAACTGAATATACCTAATTTTGACTTTTAAAATAGAATTTCTATATGAGATACCAGATGAATAGTTGTCTAATTTACCTGTGCATCACCTTTCACTGTGATTAACCTAAGCCTTTTAACAATACCCTATGAAACTAGCTCAACTGTTCACCTGACCCAAATGAGCTAATTGCACTTCAGAGTATGGATCCTATATCATGCTCACTCAGCCTGGTCTTTTGTTGAGTTAGCTTTTTTTTTTTTTTTTAGCAAAGGTTTTGACAGGTTTTGCAAGATTTGACAGTTTAGCCTCAGCTCTGTTCTGGAGGTGCCCATGATATGGAGGTGTTGGAGTGTCACTGTGCCAGGACAGATTTTCTCTTAACGATGAAAACACCAGTTCCTGTACCTGAGGATCTTTTTTGGGAGCTTGACACCAATTTTTCCGCTTTCCTTGACCTTCCCCATAATGACTCAGACTGTGAGTTTGTCGTTGATTACCCCGTTAATCTACAGCACCTTGGAATCTATCTGGAGTGGAACTGAGAGTGTCATCTCAGCTCATCTCATCTCAGCTGCGGAAATGTCACACTGTCACCTCTACTCTGACAGGCAAACCCAACACACTATTATTACAGCACTTCTTAAGGAAAACTAAAGTATTTTTTATAGCAGAAATTACATCTTGGTCATGCATTCTTGATCCGTCTTGTCAATTCTGTAAACAGTTTTCATATATATTGCTTGGTCTTATATCTAGATACCTCACAACACTGTTTTTCATATTTAAGAATAGTTTCTTTGCATTCAGTTTTCTGATAAATCTGGATTAGTGCTACCAAATTAGTCATGTGAAGAATAAAAAATATTGCTGTGAATCGAATTATATCATCAGCAGAATAAATATAAGAAAACATTTTAAACACAGCATTATCCCTACCATCTCCTCAAAAGAAAATGGTGCTAACAGGTTTTTGTGAATCTAGGGCTTTGTTCAAAGTAATTTCATAAGAACTTTTCTATATTCTACATGTAAACTTAGTGTTCCTGTCTAAGCACAGAATCTGGAGGAGATAAAAGCAAATGAGATATGTAACAGATGAAAATTTAAGGACATTCTGACCAGAAAGCTAAATAAAGCTTCATCTATAGTCCTGCATAATAATGGGATAAAGTGCACCTCACCCTGGTACATTTACCACCTGTCCTGAGAGTTCTCATTCTTTGGCTTTTTAACCAGGCATGGGTCTCCTGTTCAGATAGCAGGACTTTGCATTACCAAGGAGGGGACATTCAAAGTGCTGGGAGAGATATTTCTGAGAAAAAGCGAGTACAAACATGCACACCAAACAAAATCAGTCACAGAAAAATGTCACCATGAGTCTAAGACCTGACTCTACAGACACTTATAAACATGCTTATTTTTTCTATTAGTGAATGGACTTAGTGATGTGACAATTCAGAACAAAACTGAGCAGGTACTGAACCTGTGTTCTTGCTCAGGGCCTTACCAAAGGTCTATGTTTGCATGCTAAGTTGAAAGTTACTAATAATTTCCCCACAAACTCTGTATACACCCTCATAATTTTCATTCCACTTATATAATGTGTATCCCACAAAGGGCACTAAAGAAGCAAATGTCATAGATGGTGGTCACCCCATGGAGAGTGAGAAGGGTGTGTTATTCCTACACCACCTCAATGATGTACTCATCCAAAGGGCTGTTTGTGCATCCTTTTGAGGCAGGAAGAAATATGTTGTGTGCTGCAGGCCATCAATTTGATGGACTCTAACCCTCCCTGGACAAGGAGGTGACAACAGATCTGCTGCCATGGGAGGGCAGCAAGGATTTGTGCCTGCTTGATGGGAAAGTCTGTGCACAGCATGATTGTTGAAGAATCCCTTTTCAGGACCCCCTAAATTAGTCCAGTGCCAAGGTTTAAAATGATGAGCAAAACTTGCAGCTTTTTCTTCAAGGTTATTTATTGTTTCTTATATTGGAATTCACATGCTGCCTAAAAGCCAGGCTTTGCATGCTGGAAAACAGGGATGGTGAGAAGACTGCGAGGTAAAAATCCAAGGCCTTTTAAGAACATTTGAGCCAATTAACTCTTAATACATACTATATTTACAATTCTATGCCAATAATCACGACCTATTCTAGACACACAATTTCTATCTCAAATCCATTCTGCCAATGTCTCAGTGCCAAATCACCACAAAAGAAGAACAACAACAACATGGGTCACGGCCCAGAGTCCTCTATCTTGCCTTCATCTACCTCCATTCTAAAAAACCAAAACTACAGAGTTTCACCCTTTGACAAACTAAACTACTATTTATTTCAAACCTTTGTTGCTTTTATTCATCTATGGGTGTTGGAAGCTTTTCCCATGGACTAAGGTCAAAGGCAATGCTTTCCTGAAGTCCCAGCCGGGGTCCCGGACCCTCCAGGGCAGCTCGAGGAATTTTCCAAGTGCCCCAGGCTCCAACACATGATATGGTTGCAGTGCCTCCCTGGGACCTCCAGTGGCCATGGCTCATGGTTTGTGTTAAGTGAAGGAGCAGAAAAAGATGTCACAGATGTTGTAGGAAGTGAGATGTATATTTTGAAGATATTGATGAGTTTTAGTAATTTCTTCTTCTCTTTCAAGGCAGGCGTGTGGCTCCAAGATGGAGTATCTGAGATGTTTCTCATGTAACCTGAATACCTACACCATGGGAAGAGCTGCAGGTTTATCTCCACTTTTGGAGGTTTGGAAAGTTCTTCTGACACTCCGGAAAAATTGCTTTGCTAAGGCTCATTGTATTAAAGTCTAATGTAAACAGTTGCTCCCAATACCTGACCATAAGGTAATTGAGGCTGGAAGGGACCTCAGGAGTCTTCCAATCCTACCTCCTGCTCACAGCAGGGGTGGCTGCTAGGGCAGGCCAGGTCACTCAGGGCCAATTCTGATCATCTGAAATGAAGCCTGGCAGAGGGGTGGATGGCTGAATGCCTTTAGCCTTTCCCTGTCATACAGGATTCTCCCTGTCAGAGAGTATAAATATATCTCCATTATGCTAACAGGTTGTGAAAGTTTTTAAATCTATCTGTCCCTGTTACCTGTATATTGAGTTAAAAGGGCTGAAAGATATAAAATGTTTAAGAATGAACAGGATTAAAAGAATAAGCAGATTTTAAAAATCACAATGGATCTTGTGTAAAGTGTTTTGATTCATCATTGTTATCTAAAATCAAATGGTTATTTAGTCTAGTGTCCCTTGAGAGGATTTGTCCCAGATTGGTGGAAAGCATATCCTTATGTTACAAACAGGATGCCAAGTACACACACTGTATTCATAACTGAACTGAATGTTTATATGTACTTAAATTGCAAAAATTTGAACAGATTAAAAAGCCCTAAATTATCCATTCCGCATAATTAATTGGTTATATTGTTCTACAAACAGGATGCTTAGCAGGCTTAAGATGACTCATTCTCTTTGCCAAGTAGCAAATAGCAGTTTTGCATAAACTGTCCATAAATTCAAGTGCTGGAACCGTGAGCTTCACATCCCTTTTACTCCACAAGCAGAGCTCAGTAAAGCATCTGACCTGTCTGCACATTGGGTCTCGCAATAGACAATGTTATCAAATTTTTCTTTTCTTTACACTTTTAGAAGGATTTATATGCTCTTTTTAAAGGGACATTCTGGAAAAGGCTGGATACAATAATGAAGATAGGTGAAATTTACAAAATAGCTGAAGAGGAGAGTGAGGACACTTGATGCTATAGAAATAACACAATTCAGAGATTTTCCCATTGAAATAAGCAGTAGTACTAATAGATGGTGTATACCTTAAAGCAAATATAAGAGGAGAGTTGAAAAATCTGACAGTCACTTTTATGTGTGTGATGCTGATTGAAAGTACTGGGCTGTAGTCTTTTCTTTGAAGAATCAAGTCTTTTATTCATAAGTATCCTTTAAAAGTAAAAGCTGATACTGTAGAATTAGTACCCAGCCTGACTCCAGAAGAGACATTGCTAGGGCTGGAAATCTAATTTTGCTATTTTGAGTCACTTAAACCTTGGACTTTCTGCCAATCTGCAAAGTAATCAGGCTAGAAAATCTTTATATTATAGAGGCACCTGCTGCTAGGAAACCCAGATTAATATTACCAGCACATATTGAGTAGGCTACTGAACAGCCAACACATACTAATGATGCCTGGGCTGCAAAGTCAGCTGGCAGCCTCTAGACACCCCATTGTTGGTCCCCTGAGCTCTGCAGTTCCACAGCTTCCCAGTACCAGCACAGACACTTCTTGACAGAGCAACTTTACCCTTTCTTTTTACATTTATTTATTCCAAAGTAGGTCATGCCGTGCCATCTGCTGACACTTAAAACCCACAGAGATTTCCAGATTCCCTGTGGTCTCCTGCAGTTTAACATGTATTTTCAATACCCTGTTGCTCTACCTAGCTGCTGTATGTACTGAGACTATGAATCACAACAGCTTGTTCAATCACATAATGCAAATGAGTGTAGGTCTTGAAGTAATATACTAGAGGTGAGTATGGCTGAGAGGGGAGGGAACACAAGAAGGGCCTGATTTTTTTGCCAATGGTGAATCCTGGGCAATATTGCTTTCAACAAAGAAGTGGTCATGTCCACCTGCTCTCTGCTTCTCCAGCAGCCTTGTTGAAAGGTTAGGAAAGCAATCAGTCCCTAGAGAGGTACATAGTGGGTCTTTTCAGGCTGCAGTTAAATTTGCTTCTCTTGTTCTCTACCAGTAAGCATGTGAATTGAAGAGTATTTCACATCCACAGTTGTCTTTATATTCCTTGCACAGCATTCTCAGCTCTCTGCCGTGTGCCTATGCATTGGGAATTATCCACACACTGTGAGGATGATTTTAGAAAAACCCCAAAAAACTAGTGCTCCTGATTTTAAGCAGCAACATTCAAGTTATTCACAGGAAGACTTCTGGAAAGGCACATGTCCACATGGGTGCAACACTGGCATCACACACAACTCTTAACAAATACTCTTGGTATGTGGTATAGTAAGCAGCATTGGTAACGAGAGGGGAGCTCACATACGTGTGATATACATAAAACATAGTACAGCATACACAGACATTGTTACATGAACCTTGTGCCCGAGAGTGTAGGAGATGGGCTTTTAATTAAAGGAACTGGCCTTGACCACATTGCTACTAACTGGATGTTAGTAACAGTGACAAGGTTATAAAGCACCCCAACAAACTCAGGGTCAGGGTCTTTAAAATATGCTTTGAAAGCAAACAGCTTAACTCCAGGCAACAACAAACAGACTGAGGTAACTAAAGATCTTGGGCTAGAAACAACTAGAACACATCACCCAAGTTTGCCAGATATCACTGGGCAATGTATGACTTCACCTCAAAATCATCTTAACCATTAGTGAAAACCAAAATGGATTGGACTAGCTTGTTCAGTAATACAGTTTGACCTCCCCTGTTTGCAACTGTCAGTTCTTGTTCACAGGTTTCTGGATATCCTGGATGCCTTTGTTTCCTTGAATTTTAAAAATACAAAAACATATTTGTTTCATTTCACAGTGATGACTGCACAAGTTCAAAATGACCCTGAAATTCTGGCAAAGTTCTGCATGTGTGTTACATTGATTTGAAGAAATCCAACTGTACTCTCCTGAGTTATCTATACAAAATTAGCAAAGTTTATAGTATTGTAAATTAGAAATATAATCATTCCAAGTAGCCCTGTAGACAAATACATTTTTCTCCTTTTTCACATATCTGCTTATTTCTCTCCCAGAAAACTGATACCAATTCCCACAAGCCTACACATTCACTATACCTGTAAACCTCTTTTTGTCAGCACTAAACCCAGAAGTATATGAGTGCAAACATACTCTGTTTACTTATATTTGTGATACTACAAATAAAATTTTAAAAAAGATGAAAAAATCATTGTGTGCTATAGTAGCTATAGCTACTGTGTTATTGCTTTGTATAGTCACACTGTGACTAGATAAAGTATGGGTTTGAATGGGTTTTTTGAAATTAATATCTTAAATAATTATTAATGAACATCCTTAAGGCTTGTTGTGTTTGTATTTGCATAACTGGTACAAATCAAGAACAAAAATAATTACTCTTTTTAATGTAATTTCCCAGGGTATAATGGAAAATGTCAACACTTAATACAAGTGTTTTTATTTTTATGCAATATATCATACTTCCAATTAAAAAAAATAATAATTACATAAAAGCTTTGAGGGTAAAGAGATTTTCAATTAGACACAGAAAGCTGCTGGTTTTCTGTCTTAATAGCTCCTCAGTACCACTAAATCCACAACAAAGTATTTAATAGCAATTTGTGATGTCTAACAGTTGTAATCCATTTAAGATTCCTGTGGATTGCAAATATAGAATAAATTTTCTGTCTATCTGCAAAATAGTATACTCATATGAAACAAATGAGAGGCTTTCACATAAATTTTGTGAGAAGTAAATATCCATCTGCATTTAAATATAAATTTAAAAATAGAAAATTGTATATTGAATTGAGCTGAGTAGTCATCTTCTGTCTGTTTAACCCAGAAAAAGATACTGTCTATGAACAAACAGCTGTAATATTTCAGAGGCTTAATGTATTAAAAATAAAGAACTTTAAGAGCTGAAAAATACTTTCTCCCTCCAAGGAAATAAAAGAGCTAGGACCTAACCGTGGTTCTGCTTGAATCAATAGCAAAATTAAACTATTTCTAGCAGCACAGGATGTAAATAACTAGTAGCATCAGCGGCATAGGATGTAAATAACTAGTGGCATAACTAAAGGGTCATTTAACATCAGGAAAGATAATTTTTTTTCATTACTTTGAAAAGTTTAACATAGTCTAGATTTCATTTTTCACTTACATTTGCAAATATGAAAAATGTTATTAACCATTTTAAAACTGGGAGATGAGAGAAGCAATTAAATGTGTGGAGATTTTTGTAACAATTTTTGACTTTGTTTCAGTTCTATCAGGATTTAACAGGGAAAACATTTGGTCTTGTGTGTACAGGGATAGATTAACTCTCTTTTAGAGGTAGTGGGGAGGCAGTTAACCCCGATGGACAGAGTGGCTGCACTTTGTGGCCACAACACACCTACCTGTTTTCAGTGTGTTTGTTTTCCGTGCTGTGGTCTATGAGTCAGCAAACACACGTACAGTGGGAAAGCTGCAGTCCCTGCTCATTGCCGTGCTCCTCTCCTGCCCAAAGGTCAGGTACCTCAGGCTTTCAAGAGGAGTTGGCAGCCATAGAGACTTTAGCTTTTCACATCTCATCATCAGTTTCTCCTCCCACTCTGAGCTGTTTGTGTTTGTTGCCCAGTTAGCAAGTCATGCTGATGCCAGAATGATTTTTGTTATATTTCTTTCATATATATTTGTAGCTCCATAGAGTATTGTTGTATAGTTCAATAGTTCCAAGCTAGCTCCAGTACTTTTCCATACCCTGATAGGCAGAAAGACAAAACACATTCCAGAGGCTCCAAGGCCCCTATCCTATCTTGATTCTTCCTGGGAGCCAAGGTTGAAAGCAGCGTTTTGAGACACATTTTCATAAACAAAGGCTAGTTCCTGTCTAAAGGGATGCTACAGAAGAGGGGAACTATAAGGGGGCAATTATTTCATCACTTGTGCTTCTAATTGCGGATTCTTGTCAATTATGCTAATTTGCTAGACTTATATAACTGTATTCATCTTGTGCAGGGTGGGCATTTTTCCGTATCTGTCCCTTGGAGGCCTCCAATAAAGACCAGCCTTTATATTACCTCCTATATTACTATTGTCTCGAAAGTATGTTGTTTTATTTCTATGTCTTTAAGGTATCATGCTATGAAATGAACCATTGAATTTTTCTGCCATTAAATAAGAAAAATCTGCTTGTTAGAAGAAGAAAGGAACTAAGAATCTAAGCTACAACCAAATATAATATAACAAATAAGATAATATTTAAATACATAAAACAAAAGAAAGGCTCATATTGTCAGTAATGGCGCTGTTTTAGCATCAAGTGTCTTGAAGAGACATGTGATTAGGCTGCTTTCATCACAAATCTTTTCAAACTGAGATAGCAATATGACTGTAATGATACTGCTAGTACAGAAATTATACAAATATAACAATTGGCTTATAGTATAATGTGAAATAATGATCATATCACAGATTAAAATACATATGAAAATGTAACAGTGTAAGAAACAAAAGAGGATAGTTGAGGCAGGATTTTTTTATTGGAAGAGTGAGAGGGACTCAAAGGCATTTTCTGCTGTGGTAAGATCTCTGATATTTGACACTTTTCTTGCTGTTACAAAAGTAAAATTTGAGTATGAAAGAGAGAGCAAGCAGTCAGTAAGTTTTATGTGCTAAGATTCTTGGATATCACTGCTTCTATTCTCTGTTTACGTTATGCTGTGCAGACTTCTAAGAGCCCCCTAGTAGCTGATAAGTTTTATGTAAGTCTTCAGAGAGACAAGCCAAAGAAAGAAATCTAAGTTTATCCAGCCCTGTCTTTTTTACTAGAGCTATCTGCTCTAATTGGCAATGTTTAAGTCAGGCAATTTTTGAACTTCTCTTGCAGTTAACTCATGTTCCTTGTTAAAACAATCTCACCCCAGTTGGGAAAAAAAATAGCTACAGCTAAGCCCTTGCTGCATTCTTGCAGCTTTCAGAGTGCAAATGAAAATCTGCATCAGATAGAAAAGCACTGTTTGTTAAACCAGTCTAAAGCTGGCAAAGCTTATACCAGCCTTTGTGGCTAATGGTGCATGAAAGTGATTGTTTTGAAAATAACTGTGTCGGTTTAAAATATTATTGCCTGTCTCCCAGAGGATACCACCCACATAGTGGAGTCAGCAGACTGAGAACACAGATAACTCTAAGCTGCTTCAGGATAAAATCCAGTGTTTAAAGCATAAAATGCCAAGGGGGGTGGGAGCAGCTTGAATTAAGCTTTTGGACTTTGCACTGAAACAGCTCAGAGGCAATTGTGTCTCCTTCTGCCACCAGAGCTGGGGCAGGCGTCTTTGGCAGGCACAAAGAGCTGGGGCCAGCAACAAAGAGCCACAGCCGCCTTCTCAGTGAGGGTGTCTGAGGTCTAAGCACATCTTTTACCTTACAGGTTCTCAGCATTTGGGCAAATGGTGAAACCTTAACCAGTTAACCACTAGCTAGTAAAACATGCTGTGTGAGGGATTTCAGATTTAATTCTGAGTATTGTCCATGATGAAACCAGACATTAAGAGGGAACAATAAGTTCATGTTTTCTGTCTCAGTCTGCTCTGAATTTTTGACCTCACTGTGATTAACTCTTAAGTGGTGGGAATGATGTGTCTACAGGGAGAAGATTTCACTTTTCTCAATGCACCACCCTGCATTTTTTTCCCTTAATAAGAAATGTATAAGAGATGTAGTGCATCCTTGGTCCAGTAACGGTTAAAAGAGACAGTAGGCTTCAGTGACTTAAGCCATTTCTCTTCCTGAGTTCCTTAAAATTCTTCAGCTCTGTGTTGATATTGATCCTGTGATCTGACCAAGGAAGCCCTTACCAGGCTTTCTTTTTAAACATAGGGTTCACTGTTGTAACATTGCATGTCTTGATACAAACTTCCTAATATTAAGCTGTTTGTAAACCAGGCTGGAATGTTATCTTAGGCAGGCCAGTGTACAGCTCCTACACAACACAACAGCCTACTTTTGTTTTTAATACTTACTGTGGTATTTTTTTAAAGCTTTGGATTTTGGCTTGAAATCCAGGCCACCCGGAATTTAACAGCAAAACTTTCACAGAGTCCAGTCTGATCTGGATTTCAACTTCAATGCCTAATGTTGCTAATGTGGGATGTGGTAAACTTGATCATCCATTTTTTTACAGCCACAACAGATGCTCCTTCTTTTAGACCAATGGAATACTACTGAACTTCATCCACCCTCCAAAACAAAAATACCAGCATTTGTTTACAGACTCATTCCAGGAATATGAATTTAATTAGCAGCTGTGAGGTTTTTTCTTGTTTATTTATGAATAAATATATCATAATTCTTGCTTTTTCCAAAGAAATGTTTCCTAGCTTGTATTTCCTCTATATAGTAACAGTATTTTAAACAGTCTAATGCTCCATTATAATTTGTTCAACACAATTAAAATATCATCATAGTATTTTTACCCTGTTTTTTAAAATGGACTAATATTTTTCCTCTGTCTTAGAAAACAACATGTTATGGTTGTATGTTTTTCATTTTGTAGACTTATAATTTAGATTGACTATAATACAATTTTTTTGTAATCATGACCCAAGGCACAATCTATAGAAAACAGAGGCACTGAATATAAATGTTTTCTTCCTCTTGAAGATATTCAATGAATTTTCAAATCAGCATAAAAGGTTAAAAGACTGATGCCTTCTCCTAAATTAGAAGAAAAAACTTGATCGTGTGTAATAACTGAGACCTGAATTTTCTAATATAAGGAGCAAGAAAATTTTTGCTAATTTGAAAGGTACCATCCCATCTCTGGGGTAAATATCCTGTGGTTCTTCCATACAAACAACACACATTGACAAGGAGACAGAATAGGAACGAGAATAGGAGTGTAAAGGCTCTTTATTAAAGGAATGGAAGCCTTATTAAAATGCATCTGTTTCTTATTAATAAAACAAATTTACACCTTTTCCGTTGTTTTTCCTGAACTGGTCTGATTTCAGGAGTCACAGCACTGTTTTTATTCAGCCAGATAAAAATTTCTTGTCACCTTGCTTAGTCTTCAGCTTATGTGAAGATGTTTCTTTGCTTTGCTCAAAACCAAACCCCCTACTTTGCTTTAATACATGCTGCAGCTGTGTTTATTTTTAGTTCTGTGGGCTGTCCTTGACAGTGGTGCTCCCAGCAGCCCTGTCAGGGTAGGATTTTTCAGTGTGGCTGAGCAGCTCATGCTTCCACACACCTAGTCTCACTACAACTTTATTGTCCTGGCTCTTTCTGGATCTTTAACTCACTAAACCAACAGAAAATTACCTATTTCTTTTTTGAATAAGCTATATTTGTGCCATTTTAGTGAATTGCATCAGCTTAGGTAAAGGTCCCACAAATACCAAAGGCAGCCTAGTGAGTGGCACAAACTCTTGGCTGGTTGAAGGAAAATCATGGTGGAACTGTGAACTTTTGGAAGCAGAGACCTATTGTGTGTTTTCCAAAACTGTTTCCAGATTAAATATATCCATTTTTCTTTTCTAAGAAGACTTTTACTGACTGAACTAGCTCATTGAAGACAACATGGTTGCGGGACCCACACATGAGAAGCAGCAGGAGGAGCACATTCCAGGAGGGAGGAGGGATGGAGGGACTCTCCTGGTCAGCAAGTCCCTCTCAAGGAACCACACTCGCAGATTGTACACAGAGTGTGCAAATTATTTGGGATTGTGAAGTGAAACATACCATTATGTAAACTGATGTTCAAACTAATTATCATTACCAGTTTTTAAACATGCAAAATGGAACTCTCAAACTGGCATAAACTCTGTAATGCTTAAATTTATAAAATTATTTGCTATCTTAGTGCTGCATGCTTCACAAATCCTCAGCAGACAAGGAGGATTCCAACTATATTCTAAAGGTTAATTTTAAGCAAATGAGACAGTGGTCACATTAGTAATTCAACGCTCTGATTATCTGAGATATCTCAGCTGGAAAGGAAAACCACAAGCTGTGAGCGGATAACATAATCCCTAAAAGTAATTTAGCTGTTCCCCATGAGAGGTAAATTTTCCTGGAGGAGCCAGTGCTAACTTCGTCCCACTTTCAGATGCTGGCATTCCTGCGCACTCTCTACTCCTTCAGCCCTCCAAACAAGCAGCTGGTTTGTTTGGAGGCAGCTGCCACAGTGCAATTTGCTCCATGGCCAAGCCTCACCATTCCTGTTAGCTGTGGCTCTGGGGCTCAGCATCCTCAGCTGTAATGGCACACTACTGGTATGTAAAGTTATAAAGTGAGTGAATCTGTGCAGGTTCAACAGGACCCTGTGTTTTTATTGAAGAAATGCAAAACTATATAGTGAACAGTAGTACCTCAAGGAATCAGGTAGAAAAAATACATGAGGTGTGTTTTTTCCCCTCCTCACTAAAACTTAAAGTGGGAGCCAACTTTATCCATGAGTGCAAAAATGGTTGAGTTTGATGTATGCCTAGAGTGATTGCTCCTAAAGAATGCTGGCCTGGCACTATCCTCAGGAACATTCTGTCTGCTCCAAAGGGCTTCCAGCCTTAAAAATCCCTTGGCAAACATATCTGAATTATGTGACCCTTTGCTGAGTATGTGCCCCCTCAGCTGTTGACAAATACTTACTGCATGCATCCGTAACGATAGTTCAACATGTATCCAGAGTTCAAACTAAGTTCAGCATGCTTTGGGGTTGATGGCTTTACTCCACTTGGAAGAATGTGGGGGTGGAGGGGAAGAACCAACCATAACCATAATACTTGTCGTAGTATGTTGCAAGGGTAAAAATAGCTCGCGACAAATGTAAGGCATGGGAGCCTGAGCTCTTCTTGGAGTTACTGAGAGTCCTGTACAGTTTGGTGTCGTTAAGAAAAGAAACTCCCCCATCTTCTGTGGAGAAGGGAAACCTGCAGTTCAGCACACCAAAGCACCTCTCCAATTGACAGAAAAGCTGTGGAGAAATAATCCAGTGGATAAATTAATTAAAAGGGAATCTCTGGTAATTAAAAGAATAAAGGAAAAAAAAAACCCTAAACCAAATTTGTCATTTTGTTCCTGTTGACTTCAATTTTCATCAAGTATGGGTTGGTTAAATAGGCAGGATCCTTGCTATGTAGCTTGTACCTAAAAACTCCTGATCAGCTGGCTCTCACAGGCCTGGACTGCAGAAATCCCAGAGAAATGTAAAGATGAAACCCAAATCCAGACAGACAGGGCTCCTGGTTGGAAAAAACAAAAAAATGAAGATGTCGAAGACAGCTTGTTTCCAAGCCCAGAAAAGCCACAGCACACCTTGCACTTGAATGCAATCTGGGCATTGTGATGTTAACACATGTATGTATATAACAAGGCATGTGTTCCATCAGTCTGTTGTGCCAAATTAGGTTTTTTGACCCAGTGTGAGTCCAATCCACACTCAGAGTGTAGATTTATTTACAGTTCTGCACAGAAGGGGGTGCTGGGTGGCAAATCCACTATCAAAACATTTCACTACTTTCACATTTTAGCAAAGGCATGATTGTTCCTTGGCTACAAGTTACAGAGTTCTCCTATAACTTAGTGTTCTATTTTTTATTGGTTTAGCGAGTCCCTCTCTTCTTGTGCTAATTAGTCTACATACTCAGTCTTTCCCTTTTTTTGAGTCAGGGTCCATGAGTTGGTGGTTACAATCTCCCTCTGACAGAATTACCTTTCACCCAGTTGGAGCTGATTTCAACACAGTTGCTGAATTGGCTTTTTTAGTTTCTTCCTTATCATGGGAGTTCTGCCAAATGCCCTTGTGGCCTGTAAATTCTGCATTCTTTTTATCCACTATCAGTGGGATGCCCTTCTTCCCAAGCTTTTTTAACACCACCCTCTCCCCACCGGGTCTGAGACCACTGAAGCACACCAAACCCTGAAGTTTAACAAAGCAATTCTTCCAGTATGAAATTTTTTTTCTAATAGTATATGCTGGTTTTGGCTGGTGTGGAGTTAATTTTTTTTCACAATGGCTGGCATGGGACTGTGTTTTAGATACGCTGAACACGTTTGAATATAGAGATGTTTTTGTTATTGCTGGGCAGGGCTTACAGAAAGGCTTACAGAAAGGGCAAGGCCTTTTCTGATTTTTGTACAGCCAGGCTGAGTGTGCTTGGCAGGAGACACAGCCGGGACAGGAGACCCACACTGACCAAAGGGACATTCCAGACCATAGAACATCACGCTCAGTATATAAAGTGGGGGAAGAAGGAGAAAGGGGAGGACATTTGCAGTGATGGCGTTTGTCTTCCCAAACCACCGTCAGGTGTGATGGGGCCCTGCTCTCCTGGAGACGGCGGAACACCCGCTTGCCCATGGGAGACAAGGAATTCATTCCTTGTTTTGCTCGTGTGCGCGGCTTTTGCTTTCCCAATGGTACTGTCTTTATCTCAACTCACGAGTTTCCCACCCTTCCGCTCCTCCCCGCGATCCCGCGGCCGCGGGAGCGAGCGAGCGGCGTCCAGCTGCACAGCCCGCACCACATGCGGGCGGGCCCGCGAAACTCCGCTGGCTGGCCGGGGACGCCGCGCCAGGCACGCTGGGGCGGGGAGTTCCAGCTGGCCGCCGCCTGTAAACCAGGCCGTGATTTCAAACTACATTTCCCAGCGTGCCTCGCGGCGAAGAGAGGCTATAAAAGGGGCGGCAGCGCAGGTGTCGCGCCGGAGGGCAGGTGCGGGCAGCACGTTCGGGTGGGTTGGGGATCGGCCCTCCCGAGGCCTCATGAAGCCGCAGGAGCCGCCGGGGAGCGGCCCCGCCACCGCCGCGCTGGAGGCGCTGAAGCAGCGGGCGTGCGAAAGCGTGGATCTGAACGCTGCGCGTTTGGGCGCTCTGAGCCGCGACATCTGGAGCCATCCCGAGCTGGCGTACGCGGAGCACCAGGCGCACGACGCCCTGACCCGCTTCTTCTCCGGCGGGGACCTGCCCGGCGCCGCCTGGGCCGTGCAGCCGCGCTACAAACTGGGCACAGCCTTCCGCGCCGACTGGGGCTCGGCGGCCCCGCAGGACCCGCTCCGCCTCGCCTTCCTCTGCGAGTACGACGCGCTGCCCGGGCTCGGGCACGCCTGCGGCCACAACCTGATCGCCGAGGTGGGAGCCGCCGCCGCGCTGGCGCTGAAGGCCGCCCTGGAGAGCCTGGCGGAGCCCGTGGCCGTGCAGGTGGGAGCCCTCCCGGGGGAGCGCTGATGAGCGCCTGACTTTGTGACAGCCCCTGACTCTGTGTGCGTTTGTGCTGTAGATCACGGTGCTGGGGACGCCCGCGGAAGAGCAAGGAGGCGGCAAGATAGACCTGATCAAGGCTGGAGCGTTCGATGGCCTGGATGTGGTTTTCATGGCGCACCCCTCGCAAGAAAACGCTGCTTACCTGCCCGACGTGGCCGAGCATGAGTGAGTGGGTGGGTGGGTTCAGGTGGAAAGAGGTGGTTTGTTATTAGCCTTTTGTCCCCTTTCTGAGAAGAGAACTTGCTTTAGTAGTGGCTGAACCCGGAGCCTTGCAGGTGCGCTGCAGACAAAGGTATTTGCACTCAGCTGAGGAGCCAAGTTAGTGTTACGGAACACCACTCTGAGCCATTCTTTGAAAGTGGTGTGTTCAGCCTAGTGCTCAAATCCCTGACTGATCTGAGATAATCTTCTATGTACCCCAAAAATCCATTGTTTTTTCTGATGTTTCTAGGTGTTTCGTTTAAACATTCATGTGATTATACCATGTGTTGAATAGAATTTAAAGATGCAACTGCAGGGTCTCAAGAGTTGTAGTTCATTGCTTTCCTGGAAGCCAGTTACGTGGTCCTTTATGCATTTTAATCAGCTTGGAAGGTGTTTAATGTTTGCCTTCCTCCTTTTGAAAGTAACTGACCAGCTAAACCTGACTGAAGCTTGGATCTATCCTAACTTCCACACTAAATTTAGTCATGGCCGTGTTGTGTGTATTAACTCTCACATAAACTTTTTGGTTTTGATCCAAAGTAGTACCTGTCTTTCCTCCATGTTTGCCCCCATTGTAAGGATGGGCAACAGTCCTACCCTCACACAGCTGCCCTATTTGCCAGCCATATAACTCTTTGAAAATTATATCTTGTCTTCTTCTGATTAGCCCTGATGGTCAGAGATGGCACTGGCTCACTTGTGCTTTTGAGTCACTTGACTTTTCTTCAAGTACACCTTGCTGGCTGTGCATCCCCAGAATTGTACACAGTACATGAAGTGCAGTTGCCTTAGATCTTACTCAGCTGATGCAGGGACCACAGTGTTTCCTTATAATTTTGGAGACAGCTGGCATATTTGGGACTTCCCCATCAGTCATTTTCAAGCAATCAACTCTTAGGCAAATGCTTGGTCTTTAGGCACAGTTTTAAAAAAATACTTTGGAGCTTCATTCTGCCAGTCTGCAAGGCCATGCTCTTCTTTCTTTGGTGTTATAAACAACGGTTTCCACAGTGTCCCACAGTAGTCTACCAGCAGGTTTTGTTCCTACATTTTATGTCACATTCTATGTGTTATGTGATTCCTGATCCCAGAGTGTTACCTTGCAGAGACCCCACTAGTAAACTCCCTCCAGTGCAACAGTTTTTACAAGTACTATATTTGACTGTCTCAGACTAAATTCTGAATTATTTAAATAACTAATTTTCCAGTCATTTATGGCTTGATGACTGGGAACTGTTTACAGATTGGTTGTGCTACTGTCCAGCTCTGATATGCTTGATTTTGCTGACCATATTGCTTTTACCATGGCTGTTTCCAGTGGATAATTTGCTTTTGTTACTGCCAAGTTTCATGGTAAAACAGACCAGGGTTAGTCTTCATCACCTGGCCAGTTCTCTGCTATATTGCTTCTTCTAAAGAGGCTTAACTGGTTATTGTAACCTCCTTCAAGACTTAGCCCAACTTGCCTCTGCTTTACCTTAAGACTATATTTATAATCTTCAATGGCAGTTTTGTCTTTCTGCTCTCAATAATCTTTTGAGTTTGATACAGTAAGATTTGGAAATCTCTTTTCAGAGGTCAAGGTCTGCAGTAGGCAGTAGGTCTGCAAGTCCTAGGTAGCCTTTAAACCTTTGAACATGGAGGAGGCATGGAATTGAAGTGCTGAGTGAAAAAAATTTATTACCTCCAAAAGCTTAAAATACTGAGTTTGTCATGTTTTATGTAATTATGAGGTTTCAAAGACAGTTTTTTTCTAATTTTACTTGGTCTTTGGTTGTTTGCAGGGAGTTTTAGGACTGGTAATCACTGAGTTGCTAGTATTGTTGTGTCTGCAATTCTGAAAGCTCTATTGTGCCTTAAATAAGATTATTTGGGATAACTGGGGAATACATGCCAGAGTTTGCTGGTTCTTATTCACTTACCCTTCACTTAATCAGCTTATTTATCCTGTTGAGCAAACAGGATCCACGTTCTTCTGCTGGTATTCTTAAACTGGCTTAGGGTGTTACTATTGTGCAGTCTGTTGGGTTCTTCTGAGTGTCTGTGACATTTGTGTCGCAAAAGGACAAGTAAAGGAATGCTGAAAGAACATTTTTAAAATAAGAAACACATGTTTCTTGGGGAAAAGAATACTGCAGCATGACTTCTTGCTGTACTTTGCCTTCTTTCTATTTTTTTGAGAATGTCCAGGGATCTTTGTGAGTTGACTTTAGGAGTTGCAGTCTAATACTTGGGATATTAATGGACAAGTTTCTTACATTTCTTAATGATAATAATTTTTAAATAAAACTCATAGTCTAGAGAATGAGTTCTATGATTGTCTTGGAAGATTTGTAGAGGTAGAAAAAGGCATGCCTAATTTGGATTGCAGCAGTAGTAAGAGATGCTTCCTGTTGCAACAGTACACTGCATTGTGTCCCTCTTTGTCATCCAGAATTTAGGTGTCAGTGTTAACTTTCAGCTGTGGCATGGTTCTGAGCATGGGGTCAGAAGCACAAGGGGTCACTTCAGGATAACTGGTTAAGTTGGCATTTATTCAAGACAGAGGGACAAGCAAGTTAGGCTTGTCATGGCTGGATAAGAGACAGGTTGTATGTCTTGGGTGGGAGGGACGCTTGAAGATTGAGTTTTTTCTGTAAAGGAGTGGGTATGGAGTGCAAACAGATTTAGTTTTGTGTATTTTATAAAACCTTATATGTAGATGTCAGTATTTAATATTTTCCTCTTTTGTAAAGAGTTCTCATATAGTCTGAAATAAGTTATTTTGTAATGCTAATACTAATGGCACTCAGATGAAGCAAAGCATGAATTTTTACTGGATATGTTAAGGTGCAATATTTTATTACTTCTGTGAAGTTGGAGGATAGACTTCACATTAGATTTCCACCTTGTTGCAAGCCTTTCTATCACCTTTTTTGAAGGATGCAAGGAGAGAACATCCTTGCTTTAGCATAACAATGTGTATTTGATAGTGGGCTATGCTTTTCCGTACTTGCAAAACTTGACTATTTTTTTTTATTTAGACATGGGTTATATGTGTTCTTACATGTTTTTGCTATCTTACATACTGTACACGTTTTATTTGAGAAGAATTAGGACACTCAACTTCCAATTTTGAATCAGAGAAAAGGGTTTGTTACCCTCTGAGAAGAGTGTTAGTAACTTTAAGAAGAGGAGTGGCAGTGGAGAAATTTAATTAATATGTGAAACATACTCTTCAGGAAAAGGCTATATAATGGTATGTTCCCAGTAACTCCCTTGCCTGACTGGCTCTTGGTATCATTCCATTTTACTGGTATTCTAGAAATCTTTCAGTGTTTTTCTGCACTCAAAGATAGTTTAACTACAACAGTTTAGTGCCAGGTAAATTGTTTGGTGTTATGCTGCACAAAATTTAAATAACGTATAATTGTGGGAACAAACAGAACTTTTTCATTTCAAAGATTTTTTTTCAGTGAATGAGAAATAAGTAAGCAATGCCTTTTATTTCCTAGTGTGACTGTGAAATACTATGGAAAAGCTTCTCATGCTGCTGCTTATCCTTGGGAAGGAGTTAATGCATTAGATGCTGCTGTTCTTGCGTACAACAATCTGTCTGTTTTAAGACAGCAAATGAAACCGACCTGGAGAGTTCATGGTGAGACCTTCATTAAACCTAATGTCCAGCAAGTAAGAGTTTAGGCTGTTGAAGTACTAACATAGAATATCACACATTCTAAAGTATTGCACTAAAGCACTAAATTAGTAGTCTCTTCAAATATTATCAAACAGCACCATTTCATTTAAGTGATGTGTCTGCAGTCTTTAAAATCATGTCAAGTGCCCAGAACTAACTGCTCAAAATAGGCTGAGAGGTCAGACTTGAAAGGGGACTTCAATGCCCAGGTAAAGGCTAGACCAATTTTAAGTCTTGAAGTTGCAGTTCAGAAAAAAACAAGTGCAAAGTTCATTTTGGTACATGGCCTTGAACTCCCTAGTATATTTGGATTTGCAAAAGTGTGAGATTAAATGCTTCCAAAAAGTGAAGTAGTACTACATCAATTTTTAGTAGACGTTACATTAATTAGATGGCATTTATTGGAAGAGTTTAATGGTCTGGAATAAAGTGTATTTGGTGAAGTACAAAAAACAAGTGATGGCAGAAGATTATAGTCCTGGTTAGTAACCCAATCAACTAGTTCAGTGGATTCTAACATTTAATATCCAGTAGGTTTTGCATTAGAAAGGCCATTTTGCAGTAAGATGTGCTAACCATTAAGCTTGTTTTGTCCTCCTTCAACATGGTGTATTCCTACCTGGAAAGTGAGAAAGGTTCAAATGGTGTGCTGAAGCTGCCCTTTAGCTATAAACCCTGGGCTCCTTATTGCAACCAACACAACTTTTTCCAAGTTAAATTATAAGAAACTTTGCCAATTCTATGGGACTTTTGAATGTAGAGCTGTTTATTTGGAATGCTTGTTATGAGCTAAAAATCCTTCCGGAAGTTCTGAGCTGATCATTGTGTCCTGGCTGCTTGTGCTGTATATAATACAAGTGTGCATTTCTTTCCAGGATATCTCGATGGAGTCCTAATGCTTTTGACTGTAGATGAAGCTGTTTGCAGTTCCATTGTGCAGCATGCCCAAATGAATTTCAGACAGTGGGCACAGCCTCCTTTATCCTATTTCTCTGTAGAAAACAAAGCTTGTAATTATAAGTTTGGTGTCTGCAGCCCATGTGTTGCAGGTTTAAGGCTGAAGATGCCTAAGTCTTCTGTTGAATCTTAGCCTTAACCCCTAAATACTGCTTCCTTTGTAGCTTCTAAAGGCTCCATGGGTAATGTTGGCAAAAAATTGAAGTATCTAAACAAGCCTTCTAGAAGTAATGTTTCCTGAACAGCAGCAAAACTGAAATTACTGTTTTGATCCAACTGCTGTCATAAACCTGGTTTTTCAAAGTAGAAATATTTAAATTACTTCTGGGAAGGACAAGCAGCCAGAATGAGATTTAATTTTAGGTATGCTTTCTTTACAACGTTGTGTAGGAGATCTCATGTAGACTTGCAGTATAATCAGTGGCTGAGTAAAGTGATCCTAAAAATAGTAGTGTTAACCCACTAACAAAAGCTGAAATCATTTCCATGACTTGAAGTCTAGAATTTCTAACCAATGCTTCATGTACTGAAATATTATCTTGAGTTCATCTGAGATTTTGATGTTATCTTTCTTCTCTGCATATGAATGGAGTATATGTTGCCCCTTGAAAAACAGGAATGTAGATTTTTTTTTTCCTGCTCAAGAAATTGTATTAAACATGTTGTAAAAAAAACCCATTTCTATCCAGAAGGGTAAATGGGATGCTACTAATAGTGTGCAGGCAGCCTACTTTTAATTCAGGTCTCCTGCCCAGTCCATATTGCAGTTGTACTGAAATTTAACTGTAGACATGCTCAGACTCTCTCCAGTTCCATTTACTGGTTCCATTTAATTGTGCTGGACAAGACAAGTGAAAGCTGTTTACTCATGAAGCTATTTGTTCTGAGAAAGCTTGTTATGGTGTGTGTCATGCAAATTTGTATGACTATGCAAAAAGTAAGTACTTACTGCTTCCCTTCCTGTGATGTCTCAGCTCATCTGAGCTGTTCCTGTTGTCATGGACAAATACTGATGGTGAATTAATTCAATGCTATGGTTTTTATTTTGACTGTATTTAAGACTGGAGGTGAAGTTCATAATCTTAATAGGTTTTCTGCACCAAAAGAAACATTTTGTTGCCTATTTGCTACCCGTTAGTGCTGTCTCTTCAGGCCTCAGTGACACACATCAGTAGCTTCTGCAATATTTCCAGTCATGGTAGGAGTTTCTCAGGTTCTTGAGAAATCAAATCTAATTCCACATACAAGAAATTGAGGCTAGGAGGCCAAGGAAACAGCCTGTTGGAAGCAACTAGCTGTTAGTGCAATGAAATCTAATGTGGAACTGGGATCTACAATGTGTTCTTGTCAAAATATATAAATATTGCTGTCTTTTATGGTAATGCCTTTGATACCATAATGGTAAAAGATGTAGTTAATCACACATTTCCTCAAGGGAGCACTTTCAACTCAAACTTCACTTGTGAATAAAGCTACATATATTATACATTCCAATATTTCTGAAGAATTAATGTGAGCAAGCTAATGAACTTTCTGTGCACTGCAATACACACATTATTCCAGTATTGCTGAGAAATTCAACTTACTCAGTTTTTCTTCAAGCTCACAAAGTAAGTTGGAACCATTCTAATTGAGGAAATGTTTAAAAGCTGGAATTGAAGTTAGCCCTTATAGCAGTTTTTTTTCTTGTTGGCAGACAGATTACTTTATGACTCCAGTGCATTGAATTTTACGGGATTAATTAGAAATGCTGGTTTGGCTTGACTCTGGGATGTAAAACAGATGTCCAACCAAAGAATGCTGTGAAATTGTGCTGAAAGACACGTACATATTCCACTTAATCGGATATGATGAAGAAACTTTGTCCACATACTGCATTTTTTGTTGTTTGTACTTCATGCTCAGACTTTGTTTTGTTTTGTTTATATATTTATAGTTCTTGACCCAGGAATTTCATGACAATTGCATTTAACACTGACAACATGACTTTTCTCTTTCTGCAGGTGTAATAAAAAATGGTGGCGTGAAACCTAACATCATTCCTTCTTACACCGAGCTAGAGTTTTACCTGCGAGCGCCTTCAAGAAAAGAACTTTCTGTTTTGACAGAGAAGGTTGAGAACTGCTTCAAATCTGCTGCAGTGGCCACAGGATGCAAGGTAAGAATATATTCATTGTCATGTGTTTCTGTTACACAGACAAGAACAGGAAATCAAAGTTTGTCTGCATAGTGTTTAGCCAAAGTAAATCTAAATTATTGTTACACTTTTTGCTGTTCTGTTGCTTTGTGTCCTGAAAGAAAGCTTTGGTTTATAAATAGAATGCCACAGAATCCTAGAAGAATCTGTGTTGGGAGAGACCTCTGGAGGTCATCTGGTCTAATTCTCTGTGCAGAGCAGGACCAGTTAGAGCAGGTTGGTGAGTGCCATGTGGACTTTTGAGTGCTTCCAAGAATGAAATTCTACCACCTGTCAACAAATGCTCTACCTACCTCATGGTGAACAAGGGTTTTCCTAATGTTTATGCTGCAGTGACTTGAGGTGGAAAACTGGAACAGGTTTCCTGCAGAGATTGAAGTGTTTCCATCTTTGGAGATATTCAAAAGCTGCCTCAATATGGTTCTGGGCCAGCTCTAGGTGACCCTGATTGAGCAGGGGAACTGGACAAGATGACCTCCACAGGTACTTTCCCACATCAACCCTCTGTGATTCTGTTGTATCCAGTGGGAATTTCCTTTGTTGCTTCTTGTTGCATCGCTTTGACATCTGAGAAGTCTGGTTCTGCTCTCTCTGTACCCTTCCCATCTGGTAACTCTAGACAGCAGTAAGATGCCCCACTAACCTTCTGTTCTGTGAAGTCTCAGCAGATCAAGTTCTTTTCTGCCTGTCCTTGTACATCGTGTTCTCCACCTAATCATCTTGGTGGCCTTCCCCTGGCCTAGTTCCAGTCTTGATTTGAGGAGAAACCAAACAAACACAGCATCAGATGTGGTCTCACAGGGGTTGTCTACATCAGTAATAAAAACAGTAAAACACTAATGGCACCAGTCTCAGTTGCAGATGAGTGCCACAAGTAACAGGCAGCAATGTTGAGTTTTGTGCCACTGATGATGAAACACTTGGAGCTTGCATGTCTTCTGTCATCTGAGCCAGACACGTCATGCAAAGCTAGGCTTGGTCGTGCACTCTCTGCTCTTAAATGAGTTCCATCTTGTATGCTGGATGTTCGCAATCACCTTGTGATTCATGAGCCTGGGCATGAGTCGTAGGAGCATTTATTTACTCTGTAATCCCTCTGGGCACTGGAAAATAGGATGGTCTGAGGAGTGTGTAGTTTTCAAGGACTTCCTCTTGGCCCTTCAAGAGGGTATGACCTTTAGCTCTTGTTCAGTGAGCTAGAACTCTGTGACACTTAAAAAATGATAGGTCCCAGACTGCATCTCTGCTTCTCTTACTCTGCAACCTTGGATGCATCCTGCCTGATCCCATGTACATTCAATTTCTTTAAGTGCCCTGTAATTTCTTTTTATCTTGCTGTGGGTGATGCTTCT
The DNA here is from genome assembly GCA_013401135.1 of Cettia cetti. Classification (NCBI taxonomy): domain Eukaryota; kingdom Metazoa; phylum Chordata; class Aves; order Passeriformes; family Sylviidae; genus Cettia; species Cettia cetti. The sequence goes on from VZUI01040937.1 coordinate 98,182, forward strand.
GTCCTACAGATAGTGCTGCTAGGCTCAGAGACCTGGGAGGCTTGGTGGCAAACCTCACCTGTAGAAACAAACAGGTATTGGGTCTTCTGTCTGTTTTTTTCTCATGTTTGTGGTTATTAGGTTCATTGCCCCATTAAACAGCAGGCTCATATAGCAACTGAGTGATTTTTCAATTAGCATTTTCATTTCTTTTGCTTTTAGTAAATGGAAGTGTGTCTCATCTAGCTGGTTCAAACAACATGATTACCTTTTTTGTGTTGCTAAGATAGATGGTTCTACTTGCTCTGTTAATTACAAGCTTATGATTAGTTCAGCTGTAAAAAGAATGTATGTGGTCATCAGAACAAATAGGTGTGGGGTATGTGAATGCTAGCATGTCACTTTTATAGTCTATTTGAGGCAGTAGATGATGTTTTCCTACCATGTCCCTTTCACCATATCTAGAAAAGAGTTTCAGAAAGTGCATTTTATGCAGAATTAAAGTTATGATCTCTTTTGAAATTTGACATTGATAGGTTTTTTCCATTTATTTTCAAATTTCTTACCTGTGTGAAGCCATTTACTGAACAGGGCTGTAGTTATTGGAAGCATTCTAAAAAAAGGTAACATACATTTTGATAAAAGCCTACGTTTATTTCTGTGTAGTTTAGAAGTACCTGCCAGAAAAATTATTAGATACTGTTACAGGAAATATTTTTTTCCTATTTTTAGAGAAAATTTTGAAATCCTTACTTCTGGAATTTGGCTGTCTAGTACAAACTGAACAGAACACCAGCTGTGTTTTGATCAAGGGTGATACTTGGCAGAATGTTGTATTTTTGAAAGAAACTTAGCACTTACATCTGTTTTGCCTTGGGCTTGAAGTCTGGATATATGTGGGGGTTTTGTTTTTGGCCTTCAGATTGTTTACATTGAACTGCCTTACACTGGCGAAAAACTTAAAATAATTTGGGTTTTTTGTTCAGGTGGAAATAAAAGGTGGTGAAAATGATTACTACAATGTGCTTCCAAATAAGAGCCTGCAGAAAATTTACAAGGAGAATGGAAAGAAGCTTGGAATAGATTTTATACCAGAAGATGCTGTCTTGAATGGTTTGTCAGGTAACTCCAGCTGCATTTTTCATTGTGACTTCAGCTTAGGTTGATCAACCCTCAAGTGTATAAAATAACAAAATAGAGCTAAGTTAAACCCAGTTTGGTCAGAAGAAAATTACAAATCTGAAGCTCTGTAGAAGGTTTATATCTCTGGCCTATATTTCTGTATTTGTTGTAGAAGCTAAGAACAGGTAAGAAAAACTGTAAACATCTTCGGATAATAGTTCTGAAAATATTTCAAGTAATAAACAGTTTGGCTGGGGGAAAGGATGGAAAGCTAAGAGCAGTTTTTCTGAGTACCTGAGGATGTGTCATGAATTGTCTCATTCTGTGGCTTTAAAATACAGAATCCTGGTTTGCCATAAATGGGGATGAGACTTTGTTTTTAGGAACCTTGTCTAATAATATTTTCCAAGCTTACATATAAACAAATCTACTAGAATCTAACAATTATTTTAGAAGGAGTTTTTGGAGAGATTTATAAATGGAAGTTTTAAGTATTTCACTAACCCTAATTTAATCTTTTCATTAACAGGTAATTACATGCCTCTAATTTTAGTTCATGAGTTCAACAGATTAGTTTTCCAAAGGGTGCTCTTCAAGTAGGTGCTCACTTTTGGGTCTTGACTATGTCTCAAACGTTTAAATTTTTTGGTCTCTGAGCTATAACAAATGGGAATATGTGAATGCTTAGGTGGGTTTCTTGTTATCCTTAACACTTTTTGCTTTCCAGAATCTTCCTACAGGAGCTCTGTTCAAGTCTCAACTTCTGCTCATACTTTTAGCCTTCACTACTGATTTTAACTGTGTTTATGACCATTTTTACTCCATTCATGCTAAAAGTTTTTCTCTTAGAAGGAAAATACTGTTCTCAGTAAAAAGTTATTTTAATTACTTTGATTGTGTTACTTGTATTCTCTATTAAATTCAGATTATCTTTGGAGTTTGGCCAAATTTGGTGTTGAGGAACAGCTTTCCAAACTTCTTTTTGTGGGTAGAAGATATCTATTATATCTAATTATATTCTTGGTATCTAATGGTAATGGGTTCTTTTCTGTTTCTTACTTCCCTTCCAAATAAAACACTGGTTCATTGTGTTTAAAAACAAATTATAACTTATGGCAGATTTCTTCCTTCTTTCTTCAGTGTAATACAACTAAGATTTACTACTTTGCTTGTCTAGACAAAGAAAGGGGGTGAGGAACCTTAAAATGTTTCCTGTAGTGCAACTTTCTGGAGATCTGCTAGTTGATTCCTCCAAACCATTGTAGTAAGGATGATCGTGAATATTGGTGATCTTGCTTTGTTCAGAGGTCTTGAAGTGAACTTTTCTCCCAGCTGCAATAGGGCTTTCATATGTAAGTTATATGATATGCTCCATGTTAACCATTAACGTCCTTAAATCAAAACTCCCTGTATGGCTGTCCCGTCCTTGAATTGCGTGTCAAATGTCAAAATGTGCTTGAGCAATTGCTTTTCTATCTCACACTGCAGTAGGGTTTACTGAATTTTCTTTCCACAGCTTCTCCTCTGAATTTTTGCAGTGGGAATTCAGGAGAGATAACAAAGCACAGTCTCCAGAGCCATAGGAGTGGAACTTTGTATGCTACCCTTTTCTGGGGGCGGTTGAGTATTTTGTGTCGTCTTTTTCAAGACCTCTATTTCTGTTTAGTTTTCATGTGGTTTTCAATGTTTTCTTTTAGGATATCAGTTTCTTCTGTTGAAAGGGAAGGAAGATAGCTCAGTTGCTTCTCCATGTCTGTGCAGCAGACCAGTCGTTAAGAGCTGAGCGTACTCGCTGCCACCTCTGCATGGGCATTAGTGTCGCTCTGCTCCCAGGTATCGCTCTAGGCAGATCAGCGTCACCGAGGCTTCCTCGAGTACCTCAGGTCACAGATGTGCCCCGTGCAGCTCTGCTCGCTGGGCACGCAGCCAGGGGATGTGACATAATGTGACACTGAGCTAGCTGGGACCAGGTGCCAGGACCTGTTTCTCCTTCTACTAGGTAGGGTAGCTTTAATACAGGATATCCATAACCTCCTAAAGCAGATGGCTTAATTAAGCATGTCCTAGTTGAGGCACCCACGTGGGCCTGTGATAACTTAACCTGGTCAAAATGTAGTATTCATGGGGTTCATTTGCTTCCTGTGCACAAAACTGATAAAGAAAAATTTAAGCAGGTTTAGTATATTTGAAAATTCCACTTTTGAAGCTTGGGACTGTATATAAATGATTCCTGGAATCTTTTGTGTTTTCCCCTGTGTTCATCTTTGGGGTAATACTGACTTCATGAAATACACAGTGACTTGAAGAGGCTTCAGGATATGTTTTTGAGAGGCTGGAACTCCAATATCTCTTTGTTGAAGATAGCGCAGGATTATGTATATTGCATCGATAACTGCAATTACTTATGCTTCCAGAAGGAGTCCCAATCTGTATGTTCTAGCAAGCATACAATTTCAGATGTTTGTATGGAAACTGTTGGAACACCTGATGTTCTAAACAAACCTCTGTTACTCCCATAAAGGCTGTAACATTTTCTCGGATAGAGGGGAAGATACAGCTGTCACATTTTTATTAAAAGCTGGCTGGATTTTGCCTCTCCATATTACTAGAAAATACCCAATTTAAATCTCTTCCATTCAGCAAAAATAACATGTCAACTGGTAGTAGCTGAATATGGATATATATTTAGGAGGAATGACATGACTGAGAGCTATGATGCAGTGAAATTTCTAATGTTTCATTTGCTAAGTGAGAGTAGGGAAAAGGTCAGCACAGTCTTAGCAGCAGTTTGTGTATTGGGACTTAGTAAGGCAGGTCTAGAACCCTTGGTTAAGTCTGGAGTATGCAGAACCTCTGGTTTGTCTGTCCAGATTGATCAAAGATTGAATCAGTAGTGGAGACTACTGGATATTAAAATAACTTATTGCTGTGCCAAGAGTTGGATTTTCTTCAAATGCATCCTGAATTTATGAGAAGAGATGTTTTTGAACAAGCTTTGCTATTTCCATTATCTGTAACCAGAGTAAATAGCAAACTCTTGTCCTCATAATGTACACTCTGTGGACTCAATTTTAATAACCATAGGCTTCCAAGTAAAATCTGTATTCTTCAATCATTTAATTATTAAATTTTAAGGCATTAGCAATATCTTCTCTTCACAAAGTATCACGATGTAGAGGCTACCTGATACATTAAAATGAAATTTTATACACCATTGCTAAAGAAACAAATTCTTGCGTCTCTGGCCCCAAAAAAGTTAATGAGCTCTTAGTGGGTCATCCCTATTTTTTCCCTGCTGCAAAACAGTGTTTCGTCTGGTACCTGGACTTCACAATAACTGGTATGCTGATTTCTCCAGCTTTGAAATGTCATTTTAACAGATAATGAGTGGATTGCTTCTTTGGGTAAAAAAAAAAAAAAACAAAACAAAAAACAAAACCAAAAACACTTGGGATGTAGTTGTAGACTCTTGGTTGATTTACTAGGAAGAATCTTCTACTTTGGGATGATATTCAGTAGATTAGGTTGTGAGATAGGTGCTAGAAAACATACTGAAGATTAGAGGCATGAAAGAATCATCATTAAAATCTGCAGCATTGCTATCAGGTGTTTATCTACAAAGCATTTTGTCTGGAGTTTAGTTCTGATTTTATTTCAAGGTGCTTGTGCCTTTAAGATTTCCTTAACTGAGTGTAATCAAAACACATGGGAGAAAATCAAAACACATGGGAGAAAAACAGTTACCCTCTGTTTTTGTTTAAAGATCAAGTTTCTACTTTAGTCCCCTACAGAATGCTGAATATTTGCATGTTGGTGAGAAGTAGGAATTGTTGGGCCTAGTTCTAAAGGGCTCTAACAGGGAAATAGCTGAAATGCCTGACATTCCCAAGGTTTGCAGCTTTCCTATTTCTGAATTAACAGCTCATTATCAGGGGATGCTCGATAAAAATGAGCAGTAAAAGGAATAGGAACATGCTGATACATCTTTCTTGCAGTCCAATAACTGATCATTGATCAGAAGCACACTGGAGAGCAGCACCTGAAGATGGATAGTTAGGGAAAACACCCAGGAGATATCTGTATGGATAATGATTCATTAGAAATGTTTTTATTTTAGTATTTGGGGCAAAGGATACTCAATTTTAGATATGGGCTGGAGAGAATGTCTGTCATGCATTTTCTTACAGCATTCAAAACTGCCCAACACTTTTTCATTAAGAAAATCTCTGTGCTGCTTCTAGGTTCCACGGACTTTGGAAATGTTACATTTGTGGTCCCTGGGATTCATCCTTATTTTTATATTGGCTCTGATGCATTGAATCATACTGAGCAGTACACAGAAGCTGCAGGTGAGTGGAAGTGAAAAGGGTTAGAGGTTTATATTTGGAATCCTTAAGCATTGTATAGTCTGCTTGCTGACTGCTCACTAATAAGGCTCACTAGCAATTGCTCACAGCAAATCTAGAAATTAAAAATGCTTCAAATTACACAGAATTAAGGATTTCCCCTGTTTCACTAGAATTCAAACCTACTGTATAGTAAATGTTTAAAAGTGATCTGAAATTGGCTGCATCTGAATACCTTCTAGAAACAGGGTCCAGCATGATGTGGTCCAGCATGATGTGGTCTGAGCTGAATAAGGACCTGGAAACAATTCATATTATTAGTAGAGTTGCAGAAAAAGCTGACAAATGTCTAATTTCTTGGTTTGTGTTTGAGGTTATATGTATATGGATAGAATAACCACTCCTAATACTAAAAGCCTGGACAAAAGAAATTAGAAAGATTATCTATAACAGCGTTTTCAGAAGAATTTCTAAACATGAGCCAAAAGATAAGTCTTTTTTATTCCTAAAACACACTATTTAGGAGATGTAACAGTGCTAGCTTATAAAACTCCACATTTTCTAAAGAGCATAATATGAACACTCTTTCCTGTTCTCAGTCTTAGTTGTTTATATCAGTAGCAGAAAATCAAGTACTTGGGAAAAAAATGTTTTGAGGCATGGGAAAATAGGTTTATTTCATGCAAGTAGATGTTTAAGAAAATGTTCTTGCAGCTGAAACTTATGATCTTATTTTATAAAATATGCCTTATGCAGTAAGCAAGTGGTTTAATATTGGTAATCTAACCTGAAATTCCTCTTTTTTTTTTTTTTTCTGCAGGGTCACAGACTGCTCAGTTCTATGCCTTGCGCACAGCAAAAGCTTTGGCAATGACTGCACTGGATGTCATTTTCAAGCCAGGTCTGTTAGAAGAAGTCAGGAAAGACTTCAGAGAAGTGAAGCTGAAAGAAGAGGAGCAAATAAATCCAGTACAACCTAAAAAAGAATCTGGTGTTGGTGTAGGAGCGTGTGCATCACACTAAACTTGATTAAAACATTCTCAGTAGGATTGACTTAATGGAGATGCTGTATTTAAATCCTAGTAGGGGCAGGATAAATACCTAGCTGAAGAAATTATGATTTTATTTTATTTGGACTTTAGGAGAAGTAGATAGTATCATTGCTTTCAAAAATGTGAAATTTCATCTAGCTGTAATGCTTGTGTTCACTATGGTGAGGATTTTCATAGAGAGATTTCAAATATGTTCTCTTTAATTTGCAGTCATGAATAAATTACAGTGTTTAGGTCCCTTGTCAGTGATTTTCTATGTAGTAATATTCCATATAAAGGAAGTATGGCAGTTTTCTCTTCTAAAATAAGCACTTTTCATTCAGTGATCATATGCTGAATCTGGTCTGCGAAGCTTTTATAAAATTTCTGGTCAGTCACTTTTCTTGGGACAAGATGGAGACTTAAAACATGAGCTAGTTTCACTCGAGAGAAGGTGCTGTGTTTGGAAATAAACCTGGTTTTGATAATAGTAGCTTCTAGCAATGGAAGAGGACTGTTTGTATGGGAATGCAATCTGTAAAGCTTGATTGTCCTGAAACGCATTGATTTTCCTCCTAATAAATTTTGGAGGTGTTGTGGAGAAGTCATGAATCACAAAATTGGAAAGCAGCTAAATGTTTAATTGATTAAATTAACACATTTAAACTACTGCAGGAAAAATCCTGCACTGAGGCAATACAAGTGTCCACACAAGGTGTTGCATTAGCTTAACTGATCTGGAGGAGGTCTATAAATTTAGCTAAACCAGTGGAAATTTTTGTCACAAAGCTGCAAGTGTGGTGCCATGAAGCAATAAATGGTTGTGTGTAAGGCCCTCCAGTAAGCTCAGAGGAGCTTGCTTGCTGGTGCAGTAACTGGCTTCTTTAACCTGTTTGTTCCCATGTCCTAAGCAGCAGATCTGTTAAGTCTTGCCAGTTGTCCTTTCTATGTGTTGCATTGTTAGCCCATTCAATCTTTGTTACTTTGCTTCCCAGAGACATTAATAGTGCAGTTTTATTTAGGTAGTGTGTCCAAACATGTTAGGATGTCTTTTAATTCACTAGTTAAAGGATCTTGTGAGTAGACAGAGAAGAAGTCAGTGGACAGATGAGTGAGAAAGCAACTTACTGATTAACGTTTTCCTAAGCACAGGTATTACTGTCAGCTTCAGAAAGGAAGGCAGGCAAGCTGTATTCCTCAGGAACTCAGAATAACTGACTTTCAGAAATCTTTTTTTTTTTTTAAACAATCTAAATGGTAAACTTTAAATTCTTTTCAGTATTTACAGTTTATGGATTTCTATATTGACTTTAATTTTGTGCCAGTATCCTTGCTTTCATTAGCAAGCGGTTTTCACAGATGGATGTGTGAAACAGATGAAGGTGGGACTCTGAGCTATACATGTGTACAGGATAGTAAGTTGAATACTAAATCCAACTGAAATTTATTCTAAGGTTTGTCAAAGGAACTTTCTCCTTAACTTTTGATTTACAGTCTGCCTTGCCAGCTCTCAGACACAATTGCAATTCATTAAGATATACAAGGTTAACAGGCTAGTATATTGATTTCCTTGGCACATGTGACTTTATTTCCTCCAGCAAGAACTGCTTAACTCATTGCTTTGCTGTTTTTAAGATAGAGTGTTTGGATCCCACATAGGTAGCACATGCTTTGTTGTTGCATTTCCTACAAGCTGATATGCATTAAAGCCTTCTCAGTTATCTTTGTCTAGACTTCTTGGCTGCATCATATCCAAGATCAGTTAATTAAACTTCTTTGAACTAAAAGCCTGTCTTCATTTTGTTGTAATCATTGCTGTACTGAAGTACTGATTAAAGATGAGTTGATATTAATAAAGGAATTTAATTGATTGACTTCTCTTGTCCTTTGCTTAATTTTGGGATGCTGCATGATTTTGAGCAGCACGTTTGGTTTTTTCTTTACCCCCGCTAGTTTGTTATGAATATGTAAGATTGAGGGTGTTTTAAGCTTTCCATTTTGGTCTGTGTTTGTGAGGGTTAATGCTTTTCCAATATAGTATTTAATGTTAGTCTTTATAATCTTATGGCTGTTTTAACTGTTAAAACATGTTGGAATTGATAGAATGATATGAGCTTGTGAGTGTTTACTGAAGGATCTCTGTTAGGCTAACGCTCGTCTAGCCTCCAGTTTGAAGTGGGGTTATCACCAACACTAGGTCAGGTGATCTTGGCTTCATTTGCCAAATCCTTGAATCCTCTTTCAGCCTTCCTTCTCAACTTCCCATGTGAGCTAATTCCAGTTTCTCAGAATGTTAATTCTTGAGGTCCAGAACTAAAGCAGTTTGGGATTTAACCTTACAATTTCACTATCACAGTGATACTATGTGTGGGAGAATTTTAGTTCTTGTGGGAATAAAACTTTTGATTTTCGGTCATTTATGCTCATAAATCAACACATATATGAAAATAGCCTACATGCTTTTTAGTTGCCCTAACTGCAGTCTTCCTTGAGCAGTTTGTAATTTAGAATATTGGAATATTTGTCAGGTATAATATTCTCAGCAATTAATCAAAATGTGTAGGTAATGAACTGTATTTGCTGAAATTATTATATTATATTGCTGATGGCAAATCACAGCTGTGAAAGGATGAGGTGATGATGTCCAGATGATGTGAAAAACAAAGCCTCTACCAGCCTACCAAGCTACTGTATTTCCTTACTTACTATCTGTCTTAGAACCTGAGTAAAAGATACAGCTGGTTTAAAGCAAAACAAAAAATAAAAATGAAATGTGATGGGTTTATTTTTATAAAAAGATTTGGAGAGAACTTGCAACCTGCTGTGTTCTGGGTGTAGAAGAGCCCAGCAGTCTTTCTTCAAACCATAAAGGGGAAGCAGTTTAATGTTCTTGTGAATCTTGTTTCTGTAAACCTTTCCCCCCGCTGGGAGTGCTCTGTACCTGCTCCCACTACACAAGGAGCAAGACTGTGTTCTTCTGAGGAAGAGTCATGACACATTAGCTGTTAAAGTATTCATTGAGTGATCTCATAACTTGCTAACAGCATTCCTGAAAACAGACTTTTATTTAGAGAAAAATGTTTAGGAATAAGTAATTTTGAAATAACAAAAAGTCAGTCTATGTTATTTCCTTTTTACCTGAGGTCTGCAATTTCCTTGTCCTGCAGGTAGCAGCCCTCCACAGAGCCTTTGTCCACCAGACTGTTTCATTGGCTGCTGCTGCAACCCACATTTTGTTCTTACTGGGGAGCAAAAGTGCAAAAGTGTTCGTACCCAAACTATCCTAAGCCAAGGTTGGATAAGATTGCTGCTGGTTTAGATTCCTCTAGGTGCTAATGGAAGCCAAAAGTAGCTGACAAACTCACTGAGGATTTTTTCCAAGCTACAACTGCATCTAATGTCCTTATTTAAAAATAAAGTGAGAAGCCAAATGCTTCAGTCCTAATGAAGTCCACATACTTGAGGATAGTGTAAAAATATGGTATTGTTTATGATAGCTCTAGAGTTTCAGAGGATCACAGAATGGTTTGGCTTGGAAGAGAGCTTAAAAGACTATCTAGTTCTTCATGCCTTCTCGCTAGTCCTGGAATCATTCAATTTCTTTTCCTACTCCTGCCTGGCCTTGAACACCCCCAGGGATGGGGTATCTGCAGCTTCTCAGTCACAGACTGAAGTTTGCTCCCTTGCTGCTTCACCCTGTCAGTAATTATCATCATCCTTAAAGACTACCAAAGGCTTCAGCCTCCAAAGCTAGAACCAAGCTAGATGTGCTCACAGGCAGAACCTGTGTCTATCCACAGTACACAAAGACCTGCCTTCTGTCCATTGCCTCATTGCAGGCTGGGCTTTGGGTTAATCTCAAAGACATTGCAGATTATCACCCAAAGCAAGAAGAACAAGGCCTGTAATGCACACTATCTGAGATGGAAACCTGAGTGTCATCATCATGGTGATCTGGAGTTTGCATGCAGGTTTCTTATCAGAGCCCTACTTGTGAAGCTCTGCGGCTCTCCAGCCCTAGCAGCATAAGGAGATTTAAGGATGCATTTGGTATTTGGATCAGGTCCTGAGCTCTCCATGTATAAACTCATGGAGAATCATGTTTTGAAGGTAGAAAACACACAGTGCTGTACAAATGTGAAGTTTTATTGTGATTTTGAGTGTTTCTAGAAATAAGCAAACAACCCTCTCTGATTTATTGTAGAAGTGGAAAGGAGCAGAGTGTTAATGATTGGATACAAAACCTATACAGTGAAAGGTTAAAAGCCAAAAAAGTGCATATGTAAATATGTTTAATGAGTACAGTTGCTGATAGCAAACAATGACTGTATAGGACATATCCTGTACTTATAGAATACATGTATATACACATTTATATAAGACTGAAAAGGCACTGGAGTTTCCCAAATAAAACACAAGTAAATTTACAGTGTAAATCCAAATACTGAGGTTGGGGAATCAGTTTAGGGAGTTGTGCTGGAAGGGAAATTTTGAAAAATTACATGGGAAGTTAGAAACTAGGTTCCCACTGAAAGCCAGGGAATTCAAAAGTCCAGCTCCCATTTGTATCTTCAAAATCTCTTTTAATATACTGATCAGATGCCAAATAATGTATGTAGTATGAGATTAATGAGTCTATAAAAGAATGTACTGTACTGCAGCAAACTACAGAACATTAAGCTTCTTATGGAGCTGAAGAGCTTACTATAAAATCTGGCACTCCTATTTGTGCTATTCTTAAATTGTAGAAATAAATGGGTTCTTGCAATACTGAGAATCTAAATACATTCCTGTGCAAGTTTGCCCAAAAAACCCTTGAGCTATTTGTGGAAAAAGTTGTCATCAGAATAAGGAATAAGGTAGGGTGGGCAAACCTGGTAGTCAACCTTTTATCTGCTTTTGCCAGTGACCTTTCTACTTTCATTCAACTGCAATATTTACAGGTTTAAACAAAATTTTAAAAAAAGGCATTTTTTTAAATCTCTTGAAAAAAACTTAGAGAAGAATAATATGATATGAAGGGGACTTGATAAAACAAAGGTATGATAGTATCTGTGCATGTGGAAAAAAACCCTGTAGAAATAAGTAGTAGAACTATCTTATGGGTGGGTGTGTCTCTCAATGATTTTTTAGTTTTTGTGATTTAACTGCCTTAGCTATGGAGTGTAGGCTGTAAGTGTGAGATTAGTGTAGGTAGTTTTTCAGGTCACAATTTTAGCAGTTGTAAGAAGTGCTGAGTATGTTTAGGTAACATTTATTTACATAGGAAATAAAAACAATAACCAGCAGTGTTCAAACAACTGCAATGACTGTCACACACCTGACAGCAGAGTGACAGAACAGGCAGGCCAGGACAGGTGTCATGTAAGAAGATTTACTCTCCTTGTGGAGTCACAACTGCTTTGGTCTGATGCTCAGAGCAGCTCCACCTGTAAAACACAAGAGTATCTGCTGTGCAGGCAGTAATGAATTCTGCAGCTGTGTGCAAAAGCTTGTGTATGTTTAAAGTCCTGTGAACTCAAACCTTCAGGTGGCTTTGTGAACACAGGTGTATATCATGTAGCAGCAGAACAACTGAATAATCACAACTCTGAGACACCTTTGGTGCTGCTGGTGTTTTAAAGGCCCCTGATTCCATTCAACTGACTCTTGTTTTTCGGAACTATTTTATCACTTCTGTATTACAGATTCTGCCTTTTCCATATGGAGTGTATTCACACTGACTGGCTGCTCTGCAGACACTGTGTTGGAGAGTTGGGACTTAAGTCAGTGCCAACTGCCCCATCTCCAGCTGTGTCCCCTTGCTCTGCCTCGGAAGGTGCTGAGCCTCCTCTGAGGCCTGCAGGATGCTGGGGGATGATGAAGCATGAAAGCAGATTCTGTTAGTTGTACCTGTGTCTGCAGTGGAGCTGCTGTCTTATGGTGGAAACTGTTTTCTTACTTCATTCCAAAGGTTTTGGCATGGTATCTCCTTACTACTGCTTTGTCAGCTGTTGAGCACCTTTCTATCACGCTTTTACTACAAACAGATGAACCTGGATTTTCCTGGAAGTGAGTACAACTACTGCTGGCATTGCAGGCTGCAACAGGTTTTCAAGCTTATACAGGCTGGTAATGTCCAGACTATATCAGAGGAAGGAGGCTTCTCCTGAAGTAGTTTTGGGTTTCTTTCATAGACAACAGATTGTCTCCACTGGATCATTTTGTAGTGAAACCCATTCCTGGGAAACTCAAGAGCAAAGCTACCAGTGACCCAAATAGCAGATCCAAGGAGAGCTCCTGTGTTTCCCAGAGGATTTGGTTAGCATTACAGGAAGTCTGGCTTTTGTTCATTCCTTATTAAATGTACATTGCAACTCATATTTTAAAAACTTAGTCAAGACAGTTTGGAAATATTTCCGTGTTTTAAATACTATTAAGACAAAACACAAGTCTGAAAGTGTTGCTATGTGGACCTGTCAATGCAGTACTGCTAATGAGTCATGCATTAAGCTGTGAAAGATATAGCGATCAGTAACCTTGCCAAAGAGTTTCCCAGTACTGGATGTTTTGTGTTTGTAATTACCATTTCTGACCTCATCCTGCAAACATGCAAGTATTTGCATATTCTTGTATTTATTGGTATTGAATGTGGTCAGTCTGCTGAGCTGAGAAATGTCTGCATGCACTCAGGTACTTAGAGAATTAGGATTTCTGGGCCTCAAAATGGAGGATGCACCATATATAAGCAACTGGCAATTATAGTCACTTATTAAAATAGTTTACAGTGGCCTGTGAGGCACAAGAAAGAACATAGCACATCTTTAAATAAGTATAAAATTTTAGATTGTGTATCCTATATTTTGCTGACATGTGAAACTTCCACAATTATTTATGCCACAGATGAGTTGCCTCTAACAAAAAAAAATTGAATCCTGGAAAAAAAAATCAATCTTCCTTCCAATTAAAACAATTCTCTATTTTCTGTACTTTCTGTGCTTTCATTTAATGTCACAATGCTCTGTGACCGCAGAAGTTACGAATCTTTATGAAAAAATGGACCAGTATATCAAATTAAATAGAATGTACGCCCCAGGGAATATTATCCTGGAGTACTTGTCGATGGCATGGGTGTCGATCCGCATGCTGACGTATCTCTGGTTTTTCCTCCTGGCCGAGCCCCTCTCGGAGCCCAGAGCCAGCTGCACCATCATCCGGTCCTGTTTGTCCCCATCCTCGGACATGAAGTGCCCCAGCTCGTTCACGTCCCCGTCGTTGTAGCTGCCGTCCACCATCATGGGCCGGGGCTGAGGTAGGCTGCATGCACAGGCAGGCTGTGGGCACAGACAAGGGCAGCAAGGGTTTGAGCTGTGTCCACATGGTCACAGACATCCTTTTGCTCCTTCTATCCCATAGAGGTGGGGAAAGGCCTGGGGGATTCAGGCTGCTGAGATGCAAAAGGGAGAGCAAAATGGTGGAGCTGGCCAGGAGCTTTTTCTGTCTGCACTTCCATGGCTGCAAGGCACAGGTGCAGTCAGGGAGAGAGCGGGGCTGTCTGTGGAAGAGCTCCTTTGGCTTAGGCACAGGTATCAGGGTGTGGATGAAGGTTGGACCTGCACCTTGCAGCTGAGAAAATCAGAGCAAGGCAGAGGGAAACCACAAGAAGTAATGTATGACACCTGTCCCATTTGGATACACCTTAGGCTGAATTTTTTGTTAAAATTTAATGTAACGAGGGCAGAATGGGAAAATTGGGACCATAGTGTAAGTTTAGACTGTGCATAGACAAAAGTGGGGGATATCGCTCACATCATCTGAAACCCAAAATGCAGAATCCAACTGATTCTATCCATAGGTTTTAATCTGCAAAAATAAATCTAAAAAAATAATCTAATCTAAAGAAATATTTAAAGGTACAATCCTAAGACCCATCCCATTTATACAGGCAGTGGAGGACTATACCTAGAGGCAGTTAGCCTATGCAGACTCTAAAGAAAGAGGAGTGAGCTTGGGTGTGGCAAATCTTTATAACCTGCAATGCTTCACTGCTGGTGTGTTTTTGCATGCACTGCATTTTCCCCAGGCAGCTGAGAGCAGCACTCTGCAGTTGCAAAGCTTCGAACATTTCCAGACTTTTGCCACACCTTTTCCCAGGGGCAATAAAATTACACTGGAGATAGAAAAAATCTCACCTTGTCCCGCAGTTTCCTCTCCTTCCGCTCCTGCACCGTTGTCAGGTAATTCACAGCCGCGTATTCCAACACCGAGAGGAAGACAAACACAAAACTGACCCACAGGTAAATGTCCACTGCTTTGATGTAGGAAACTCGAGGCATGGAGGCATTGACCCCAGTGATGATCGTGGACATGGTCAGCACGGTGGTTATCCCTGGGAATACACCAGCAGAAGAGATCATAGGATGCTTTCAAGCCAAACTTCATCACAAATTCAGCAGCTTTTACAATTTCCTGACATCTGAATTTACCTTGCAATACTTTTTTTTTCACTTTTGGGTAATGAGTTTCACTGCCTGAGGAGGGTCCAGGCAGCCCTGATTTGTGACTGGGCTTTTCTTGTCTCTTTGGTGAGCACAGCTCTAATTCTTGTCTCAGATATCATTAGTCTGCCTCCTCACCTCACCATCAGCTTCCCACCCTATGGCCGGGCAGCAGCACTTTGACCCTGTGCTGGCTGTGCCCCATTCCGGGCTCAGGACAATCCCTGGAGGAGTACAAGTACATGGATTTGAACTCAATTGTCCTTATGGGTCCCTTCCAACTCAAGATATTCTATGACTTTATGATTCTGAGTATCTCAGCATCAAGTCCAATGCCTCCACAGCATGGACACAAGCGAAGCTGCTGCTTATACCTGTTTCCCCCTGTGTTTTCTGTATGCTGGACTTCTCTTGGGAAGTTCTGCTTCATGACAAGTCACAGAAGTCCCCAGCTGACTCCCACACCTGTTCTGTGTCTTCATTGGAGCAAAAGCAGGGAATATGATGCCCCACAAGGCAGTGCTGCCCCACATCACACCCTGGGTGAGCACAATGAGCACATGAGCAAGAGCAGGAGCCCTTGTAGTTCAGCATTACCCTGGCTCTGGGAGAGCCTCTCCTTGGCCCTCTCATTTCAGGGGTTAATTATGTCACATTAGTGAGTACTTTGGAAGTTGAAATTATGTATATAAGCACAAAGGACTGAATTCACAGGAGTTTCTAGGTGCTAAAAATACTGCTAAGTACTGCTACATCTTCTGAAAAGTCATGGCCCATACCCTTATGCTTCTTGTAATGATGTCTCGAGGCAATGGGTCTGTTTCTAAATTCCGACATGAAAAACTGCCCTATTGCCATCTCTATTTTGTCTCTCTATATTCTCTCCACTGAGGTATATGATTTTAAGAATAAATAAAATCCTGAGGCATGTTGCCTGGAATTAGAGGAAGCAAGCTTGAGCTCAGAATCTGCAAAAAACCAAACAACACTTTGCTGAGGGCAAAGCATCCACTTTAGAAAGAGATTTATGTCCACATCACAGTTCTGTTCCTAAAGTGACTCCTGTGACATATGGCTTCATCTCTCTGAAAGATGCTGCAAAAGGGGAAGCTGAATGCCTCACGCTGCAGTGCAAACTCATTTAACAAGTTAAACTGCACAGCACAGTTCAGCTGCGTTACCTCCACCCACCCTCCTCTGGCAAAACTCAATAAACCGAAATTTCATCAGGGCTGCTGATACTGATTTTCACCTTCTCACTCACTGAAGTCTCTGAAGAATACTGACACCTTGGCTGTCCACTGTGCCCTGTCTCTGTTTAGAGCAACAAAAGCAGAGTGAGACACTGCTTCTCTGATTCATTCCAGGTGCATCTTGTGCAAACAGGGAAAGCAACTCTCCTGGCGCTGCAGGGCACAGGATAGATTGCACCATGAGGGGACATGCCCTGTCCCTGGGGCATGCGTGTGCGGCAGATGATTTCCGTGCCTCAAGGCAACACGGGGGCAGTGCACGGCACCGCGGATTTCACCTTGATGGTCAAGGCTGTGGTTGCAGCCTTTGTCTTTTAGGTCTGCTGACTGCAAGAGTGCTTTTACCTAACGGGACTCTGGCAGGAACCGCTCGCCGGTCGATCCAGAAGGATACCCAAGACAACATGACCATGAGAGTGGCAGGGAAGTAGGTTTGAAGCAGGAAGAAGAAGATGTGTCGGCGTAACGTGAAGTTTATATAGAGGCGATTGTACCACCCTGTGAAACAGAGTGAAAAAGAGAAGTTACACCAGTATCAGACTACTTTCAGATAGAGTGATGCTGCACCAAGGGAAAAGTGACTAACAAACTATCAAAACACAGTTAATGGCTGCAGATCATTACAATTTACAGAACCAACAATCAAAGTCAAAGCATCTCTCAGGCTGATATCTTCCAGAAAATATAACCTATGCAATCAGAGAGTTTAATTCAAGTTAAGACTTGGTGTGACCTTGAGGATTATCTTTCCAGACTCCATGACCATTAAAATGCCAGTGTGTGGCAGGGACAGCCAACTTGGTATAGAAGATGGCAGGTCTGATGGGACACAGAGAGAACCCCCAGTGGACAATCCTCCATGGCCAAGGTGAAGAGAGACAGTTTCCAGCCCTTCTTCCCCCAGCTCTGGCAGGTGCTCTGGTTGCCCACCTGTGCTGCTGTAAAAAGCAAGTTTTGTGGTGGTGTGAAACTCCTGAATCAGGAACTGGGACAGTGATATCCTCTCATCTGTTTTAAGGGAATCATTCCCATTCTTCCAGTAGAGCATAAGGTCATCTTCAGTGTAGGCATCTAGGGAAGCAGAGCAAAGTCAGGATAGTGCACTAAGACAGCTGCTACCACCCCCACAGACCAGGGCGGGCCCACATAGCCCTGCTGGCTCCCTCAGAGCTCCCAGCTGAAAAGCTCAAATTCCCAAATACCACCCACCTAGGTGGGGGATATGGCTGTGGCAAGGAGCAGACTAGCTCATTGTCACAGCCCTCAGGTCTGATGCCTGGCACATTTTATTAATCCTCCTGTTTCTCTAATCATAGTTTCACACAAATAATATGTGTGTCAAGTAACCCACTGCATAAGAACTTAAAAAATTCTTTATTGTAAACCTCCTAAAATCAGAAGCAAAGAAAGGGAGCCTTAGCAGAAAGAGCCTGTTTGGGGTGATGAGAGGAGCAATCTATCAGTGGTCTGAAGCACGCAGGAGGAAACCTCTTGGGTGAATTTTCTGCCTATGATATACACATGAACATAACTTGTTTTGTAATACATGTGGAAGTAACAGTAATGTTAATCCTCTCAGATGGGTTTAATAGCAGCTCCTTTCACACAGGGAGAAAAAAAGTCACATATAAATGCATTAAAACAGAATTAAGATTTCATTTCTTATTGCAAGCTTAAGAAGGAGAAGAAAATAACTTGAAAAAGCGGAAAGTTTAAAGTGTTGCTATATGAAATCTGGCCAATTCATATGTACATCATACTTGGGACAAAGGGCATAAGCTGGGTTTATCTCAAATAGGACTAAGAAGCATAAGAGGAAGGCAATTAATGTCACTACCCCATCGTGGCTTCTACATCATGGATGAGCAGATGGTGCCTGTGGAGGGTGTATGGCCATTTATCCATGTATTTGAGGGCACCTGAAAAACAGGTGCTGTTGGAGACTGCTGACCTGCAGACAAGTGGCCCAGGGCCCTGGAGGGTGGGTGGCAGCAGGGCAGCCTGGCTGGCATTCAGGGCCACTGGAAAGACAGTGCTCACAGCTGATTTTGAAAACACTTGTTGAAAAAACCATCTAATTCTAGTGAAAAAATACAGGCAGGGAGCTTTTTTAAAGTGTTGAAGTCTGATGACTTCAACATGAGCTCCCATGAATGTAGCAGCAGTTCAATTATTGTTATAATTAATTATTGATATAATTAATTATTTGTAAAACACAGTTTGGGTGCCCCTGGGGTGCCCTTGGCTTCCCTATACCTCCACTTTACTTACAGCTTTCGATCTCCAGGGAACATGTCTGTGTGTCCAGGGGAAAGCGACTAAAATCCATGTTGCACATTGCTGTTACTGTAACTCTAGGAATAATAAAAATCACTCCATTAGAAACTTGTCTTCTTGTGTGACTGAAAAATGGTAAAGCTGTGAGTTTGGTCTTTTATTAAACAACTACAGCCAGTACCACTCAACTGAAAATAAATTCCTTTCATTCAGCTAAAACCATTCCACTTTAGTTAAAGCCATTTCTTTAAAGCCATTCTTCCTCTCAGCAAATGACTATTAAAGTAGGTGACTAGAAAGTTAGACCATTTCAAATTGCAACTAGATGACAAAACTATTGGAGAAGAAAATGAGAAAGGGCAAAAAGGACACCTCCCCCCTGACAATCAGCAAACGTATCTCTGCAGACATCTGTCCTTTAATAAGATGCTTTGTACGATAAAATAATTTGCATTTCTCAAAGCCATCGTAGTGCCATAAGGGATGCAGGTAATTTCCTTGCACACAGGGAATTTCCAGCTGCTGAGTGGGAACCCGGTGATCACGCATGGGAATCAGCCACCAGAGGGCAGAGGGCTGGAGCTGGAATGCAACAGTGACCACCGAAATGCTCTGGCCCATCAGTCAAAATCTCTGGCCTTGCTATAGTCTGGTTATCACATTTTTAATAGCATAATTCAATTTTTGAACCGGAAGCAACCATAAATCTTGACTTGACTGGTTTGGACTCTAGAGAAGTAAATGAAAATAAAATGGTGATAAAACCAGAATGCAAACCCTTATGTTAGTAGTCCTTCTGCACTAGGGGGTTCTGT
Source organism: Cettia cetti (assembly GCA_013401135.1). Taxonomy (NCBI): domain Eukaryota; kingdom Metazoa; phylum Chordata; class Aves; order Passeriformes; family Sylviidae; genus Cettia; species Cettia cetti. The sequence continues at coordinate 117,482 of VZUI01040937.1, forward strand.
CTGATATTGCTTTCCCATCTGGATTGATCCTTTTGAGTAAAAGTGCTTGGCTCAAATGGAAGTTTAGGTGTCAGTGAGGTCTATGGCGGTTTCCAAGATGAGACAACAAAACCCTAAAATGGCCCAAGGAAAAATACAATCTGCAGGCAAAGGCTTTCAGCAAGGCACACAAGCAGAAATGACCTGTTTGTTCTTACAGGGAGCCTTTGTCCTTCCCCAGCATTCACAAAGCATTGCAACCTGCACTCACTGCTGAATAAAATACTGAAACTCAGCCAATTTGCTATTGAAGACATCTGCCACCACTTTGTACCAGGCAATTGTTTGAGCACAAGGCTGTGCAGGATCTGAGTAGTCTGATGTCCTCCTGTTCCCATCTTCTTTAGATAACCATAAATGCTTGCAATGCAGATGACTAGCAGCTAAATGAGTGTGCAGGCATGCATGCTGTAGCTGAACAATATGCCATATTCTTGTCCTTTTTTATTGTACTCAGGACCTGACCAAACTTTGCAAAGGTCTAAAGAATATTTGAACCTTGTCTAATCTGATGAGTGAAGAAAAAGCTTTGATAATGAGAAGGTAGACAATGTTCAGGCTATGAATTCAAATGAACTGTAAGATAAAAATATCAAAGAACAAAAGAATTCTCATAAAACTGATGCCCTGTAGGGAATCAAGAATTTCTTTGCTTGACTTTTTTTATAGAATCATAAAACACCTTGGCAGGCTGAGAAATTACCCCTCACCTTGTGGCAGGCTCAGCTTCCCTTCTGCCACTACCAACATTCCCTAAAGTCTTCCACAGCCACCATAAGCAGTGTATTCTGCAACTTGCCACTAGTTAAATCTATGAGTCTTGCTGATACTGACCACCTATCAGTTACATTTTCCTTCTTTTTGTCCTTCAGAATATATTATCTATCATCTGATGCTCTGTTTATTTATCAGGTATTTTGTTATTTCATTGCTGTGGAGGTGATGTTGACATCCTTGCATCAGAATATCATAGAGAAATTTCCTTTCTAATAGGCTTTTATGGGTCCTTTTGCAATACTTCTTTTCTAACTGTATGGAGCTGGAGCCAAGTAAAGCAGAAGCACAGATTTTATTTTCTTTTAGAGACTGACAAAGTGATTGTCTGGGATAGATTAATTTTTTTTCACAGAAGCTAGTGTGGGAATACTTTTTGGATTTGTCCAGAAAACAGTGTTAATAACACAGAGATATTTTCATCAATGCTGACTAGGGCTTCCACAGCATCAAGGCCTTTTCTGCTTCTCACCCCACCCCAAAAAGGAGGAGACTGAGAGTGCACAGGAAGTTTGGAGGGGACAGCTGATCCCAGCTGACCAAAAGGACATTCCACAGCATATGACATCATACTTAGCACATGAAGTGAGGGAAGAAGAAGGAAACAGTGGAAGTTTGGAGTAAAGGCATTCATGTTTCCAAGTGACTGTTACATGTGATGGGGCCCTGCTTTTCTGGGGTGGCTGAACACCTGCCTGCACTGGGGAAGAGGCAAATGAATTTCTTGATTTGCTTTGCCTGTGAAATGGGGGGTTTGCTTTACCTAATTATCTGCCTTTATCTCAACCCACGAGGGGTTTTTTTTGCCTTTTACTGTTCCAATTCTCTTCTCCCTCCCACCAGGAGGGAGTGGGCCAGCAGCTGCATGGGGCTTAGTTGCCAGCTGGGGTTAAATCATGACACAGATGCTCCTCACTTAGCATCTCCAAGCATCAAAGTGTTACCTATCAGAAATTAAAAATCCCAGTTTAATAACATTCAGACTTAGGTCAACTGAGGAATTATTTTGAAAATAAGGGAGAAAGCTAGGTCTGGGACCACCCCTCAAGCCAGAGGACAAAGCAATGTTTACAAGAAATGTCTCTTGCAAGAAGTTTTCACGGATTTCACATGAAAAGTGAGCAAAAAGCAGAAAGAGCCATACCAAGTGTTTGGGTTGCTCCAACCATACATGGGAGTCACCAGGAGCTATATGCCCTTGCTCTGAAGCTTGTCACTTCACATGCTGAAGGATGTTCCCTCTGGCACTCAGTATAATTTATACTTCTTTATTATTGCTTTCAAGAATAGAAACTGCACATTTTGCTAAGCCCAGAGACTTTGCTGTGTAATGAAGTGGATAGCTGCCCTGGACTTGTCTTTATTACCAGACACTGCCCTTTTATTTAGAATGTGCCCTGCCTCTTCAGCAATGCCCCATGGGGATTGCAGTCTGCTAGCCCCTGCTGAGCTGCTTCCAGGGACTGCCATATCTGACTGCAGCTTCCCAACAGGAACAGGGGCTAGCCATGCTCACAAGGAGAAGGAGCAGTGGTGGAACCAACAATGCTGGCACAGAAACTGGCTTTCTGCAACAGGCACTTAAATGTACTCATACAGGCACTCAGATGTCTGTGGATAGCCAGCTCGTTCGTTCTTTTTAATGCCTTTTTTTGTATGAAGTCATGCAAAAACACAATACAGGAATCAACTAAACCACTTTCTCTTTCCACTAATAGCTTGCATTGACCGAATGCAGTTTTACCTGAGGCTATAAAGTACCTTCCCATCGGGCTGGACCCGCAGCATGACATTGTCTGTGGTGGTGTCGTGGATGAAGGAACGCTTGGAGTGAACGAAGAACATGTCGGGGACCCAGATCTTCTTCACCAGTCTGCCATCAAAGGTCATGCTTTGGTTGTTGGTGCTGGGGAAGGACAGCCTCTCATCTTTCCAGTAGTGCCTCAGATAAAGCGTCATGGTGAAGTCCTGCAGCGAACAGGCATCTGTCACAACCTACATCTTTATCAGCACAGTAGTGACTGCTCCTCTCTGGGACAAACCATGAACTGTAAAGCACCTCTTCTGAGGGCACATCCACTCCCCGGGCTGCAAGGAGCATCACCAGCTGTAGCTTGTTTATTCATCAGGTCAGATAGATTAACTGGGTTCAGACACAACTCACTTCTCAAGCTTTGTACAGAATGAATAATTCTGTCACTGATGTGTCTTCATTTAAAAAGCAAGTAATGAGCTTGCTAAGCACCATGGCATTTTTCTACAAAGCTGCATGGGTTAAAAAGTATTGATTCTGAAAATATAAAATCTACTCCATTATTATTTTACTAACAGCCAAAATTGACCCTGAATTTTTTTTTAACTCAAGGCCATCTAGTGGTTTTCCCCACATTGATGAGTGTTGCAACATGACATTAGAGGAGGAACAGGGCAATATTCAAAAGCCATGAGAACTAATTCAAAATCATAACGTTTGTTAAAAGGAAAAAAAACCCAAAAACAAAACAAGTTTGCTGTTTGGGTTTTGTTTGGTTTGGGGTTTGTTCTGGGGTTTTGGTTTTTTTCTTTAACTTCTAAGTCCTCAGTGTTAGTTCTTCCACCTTGCTTTCAAGTCCCAAAGCTTTTTAGGGCCCTCTGGCCACCTTCACAAGCTTTCTCCTCAACCAGAACAGGTGAAAACTCAAGATACCCATGGCTAGCTGCCAGGGTGCCAAGAGCACTGGAGTCAGGGGGTCAGCTGAAGAGGTCCCCAGTTCTGGGGAAAATGCTCACCCCTGAGGTCAGATGACTGCAGATATCCCAGCCCACACAAGGGCTGAAATAGCTGCAGTGAGAGGAGCCTGACATGCCACCAGTGTGTCTGCCAACTACCAGCTGTGCTGCCACACAGCCCTCTTCCTCACTCAGGCATGGGAGGAGATCCAGTGCAGGCTCTTTAACCCTCTATCTGTTAATTAGGAGCACAGAGAATCTGGGGTTTCCTGTGAAACCTTCAGAGCTGTTTGATAATTTTATTGAAAAGTCAAAACATTTTGAAGAATATTCTGTATTAGGGAGTAATCTTTTTCTCTTCCAAAGCAAAACCTGAGTTACTGAGAGACTCTGTGGGTCATAGAATGTTTGGATTGGAAAAGTGCCCTTGAAGACCATCTTGTTCCAACCTCCCTGACATGGGCAGGCTGTCTTCCACTAAACTAAGTTGTTCAAAGCCCTGTCCAGCCTGACCTTGGATGGGATGGGGCATCCACAACTTCTCTGGGAAGTCTGTTCCAGTGCCTCATCACGCTCCGAGTAAAGAATTTCTTCCTTACATCTGATCCAAACCTACCCTCTTTCAGTTTAAAGCCATTCCCCCTTTTCCTTGGGAGCTCTCTGGCCCCTGACTGCCTCAGAACTTGTCCAAAGTGACACTATACCTGCAGCATGTAAGTGCCTTAAAACAAACACATTCATTGGTCTCCTCAGAGCTTTAAAGTGTGTTATCACTATTTAAGAAAATATAGAAACCCAAATCCTTTGAGGCACTCTTGGAGATGTTTTATTATTTTGTCCTAGAGAAAAGAAAATGTCAGATTTTTTCCTTCTACTTCAAGGGCCATGAAATGGTAGCATGAGGCCAACAGAAGTAATTGTTGGCAGATTCAGATCAAACCTGAACCTGCCTTTAGAGGCTGTGGAGTGTTTGTCCTTGGCAGTGTTCAAACCCCATGGACACAACCCAGATAGCCTGCAGAGTTTTGGTGTCCAGAGGCCCCATCCATGACTCTTACCATGTCCACCTCAGAAATGCTGTCCAGACTTTCAACTTGGACATCCACCCCAACAGGAATTGCAGGACCTAGGGGAAAAATTAAAAAAAAAAAAAAGAGTTGGAAAAGTACGAACCTAGTGAGACAAAGCAATCCCTGACTTTTCTACCTTACAGATAAAAATAGATCTCAGTCTGAAATAGAAACAACAGTAAACCAATAGAAAGTATAAATAATTGGAATTCACAACAAAAATCTCCTCATAACAATTAAAATCAGTAATAAGACTGACCCCACTAATAACTTCTTATTGTGTCATTCTACATGTGTCCCTTTAAAATTTAAAAGCAACTTTAATTGTTTTTAGCTGTAGTCCTTGAGTCCAGGACTGGTGAGACAGATTACTGGAAGAGTATCCATTCACAGAGAAGCCAGTGGTGGCACAACGAAGGGAATGTGGGAGATTTTCCCTCACTTTTGCTCACCTTGCAGGCTAATAACATCCTTGACAGCTACTGTGTGTATTTGACTTTTACAAGACTCAGTGCTCAGCTGGGGAAAAGAAAGGGTGACAGGAGGGGATACATTGCAGGACACAGTGGCATGAATCTGGCTCCTGAGGAGACAGATTCAACTGTGACCCCATGTAACAGGGATTCTGAACTTCTTTCCCTCCTCCAGGCTTTGACTAGTCCCTCATATACCTCTGGCAATTACAGTCCAGGAGAGCTGTCAAGTAAAATAATGCTCACATTTGTGAACTGCTGTGAAACTGAAATGTTTTTAAATTAATTGAACATGTTGGTATTTGGTATATTGAGCATTTAGTGATAAAATCTTCTTTCATCAGAGTATATAATGGTATCCTGGATTTGAATGACCATCTGTCAGCCAGAAAGGGTAGATAAATTACAACATTCTCTAATCCGATGGGCTGAAAGAAAGCGTGTTCTCCTTCATCCATTTCCCTGAAAGCTTCAGTTGCTCTAGCACACAGCCACAAAACTCTGAGCAAGCATTAACAAAGGCAATCAAAATATTTTCTTTTGGGTTATAAATGAAGTAAGCACAGTACATCATTTGATTATGGCCACACTAAGACAAAAATTTAGAACTTCCCCCATCATCCAGGAATAAACATAAGGTGTACTTGCAGATTTATATCAGAGGAAAGTATCACTGAGCACCAGGAATAATATATTGCCTGTTAATCACATTTCCATGCATTTGACTAGGCTTTTTGCTCATCCAGAAGGTTATTTCACTGCACCTCTATTCCCCCAAAGGTGCCATGAATTCACAATTCAAATTAGAGAAAGAAAAGCCAATCTGCTTCTTCATTGCTGTAGATGTTACAGTATAAAGAAGTGACAGTGTAGAACAGGAACAGTGACAAATGTGCATGTTTCATACCTCCAAAACCTGGTCTCATGCTGAAGTCATGGTCATCTATTCGCAGCAGCTGCTCTGACTTCGTCAGGGGAGATTTGGTGATGTCAGGGCTTCGTTTTAAGATTGGGCTACCAGGAGGAGAGAAGCACAGCCATGAGCCCTGAGCAGTGCCTGTGAGAAGTATGCACTTGTTTCACTCCATTTACCCCCCAGAACATCCACCCCTTAGACCATGAGCCTGTGATTGTGGCAGTGGTTGACAGCAAGTCATTAAAAACTGATTCCTGCACTGAGCATACAGTTTAGGCACCTGTGATAATTTTAGCACTGAGAAAACATTTGTTTGGTGGCTTTTTGTCCCTGTAAAATTCTCCCTGCATACAGCAGTTTGGGGACAGTCATTAAAATGTGTGGGCTGGAGGAACAGTATGTGTGGATAAGAGGAGAGGGGGAGGCATTCCTGACATTGAGTTATGATGGAGTGTGGGGCCAGGAATTAGCGAAACAATATATCAAATAAGCTACTGGCTGTTGCCCAGGAACAAAATGGAGACAGTCTGGGAACCAGGCCAGGAGGCAGGCCATTCCCTAACTTGGGATAAAATTATTAGCTTCTGCCCTAGATTTCCATCAAGGATAAAATCCAGCATTACAGTCCTGTGTGGTCTCTGAGCATTAAAGGGCCTGGGAGGGTAATTCCAGAAGCTGTTGGAGTTGCACTGAATGCTGGACAGAGGGGGCTCTGATCTATCTCCTTCCACACCCAAAATGCAAACTGCTGTTCAGTGCCCCAGTGCTTTGACTGGGATGGTGATGGCAGCAGCTCCTCGGTTACTCCTTTGTGTAGGGGAAGCCTTTGCTGCCCCTAGAGCCAGCTGCACACCAGCCACTTGGGTGGCAGGAGGGCTCAAAAGAAGGAGGAAAGGTTTTGCTGGCTAGTGATTTTAGAAAAGATTGCACACTCAGGAAGGCACTCCTCTGAATATACACAAGTAAAAGGTAGATTAAAGGAAAACAGGCTGACAAAGAAACTTGATGAGAAAGAAGATCCTGAAATAAAGTTTCTCATAAATTAAATGGCTTAGCCATTCTGTACTTCTCAAAGACTTGTTGAAAGTTATACAAGAAGCCAATTCAACGATCTTCTAACAGAGGCCAGTGGTATTTTCAGTGACTCCTCTCTCAAATCTTTTATCTGGACTACAAAATGTCTTAGAAAGATGCCTAGTCTGAGTTCAATAATTTCTAGGAGGGTTGAGTTGTCTACTTCCATCAGTGAGTTCTAGTCATGAATTATCCCCCAGGCATTTTAAAGGTGGCTCCCTCTTCTACCTTAAGTTTAAGTTCAGCCTCCGAAAGACTTGTGAGTGTATATTAGGGAAGGTTTATGCCCACCCAAGGCAGAGGAGCAATATTATCAGGCCAGTGGCAAAGCAAACATTTGTGAGCAGGTTTGACTGTGCTCAGCAAGGTGCTTTCTCCCTGCCAGTGGCAGTGGGAAGGACAAGTGGCATGACAGAGAGCCCATGGAAGGTGCTCAGCTCTATAGGAGGGCCTCTTGGAGGGAAGGCTCTCATTGACACAGCACGGCAACACAAACTGCTATCAGCACCCCATGAAGCCTGAGGGGGTATGGCAAATGGCCTCACCCCTCACCCCCATGAGGGTGTCCGCCAGTGGGGCTTCCTCTGGGGCCTGCTGGATCCTGCTAATGGCATGGCCAATGCCAAAGACAACTGGCTTGTGTGAGTGGTGCCCCCTTCCCCGCCCAGCCCAGCCGGGGCTGACAGCCCTGGGCCAGCAGCAGCCTCCCGAGGGTTCTGCTTACCTGCCCTGCTTGTGCACCTCGCCGTGGGCTTCCCGCCTCTGCCGCTGCGGCCGGCTGCATGGGAACAACGGGAAAAGGGAGAGCTCAGACAGGTGGACACGGCAGGCGGGCGAGGATGGCAGGAGGGAGGCAACAGATCCCTGCAGCACTGCCTGCTGTCACATGTGAGAAATGATGCTTACCTTTTTTTTCCACCCTTTCATCAAAGGCCGGTGTCAGGCTGAGCATGGTAGAGGATGGGGAGGGGAGGATGCTCGGGCTCACAGTGGGGACAGGGCAAAAGGAGGGGAGCCGTGATTTTTGTAAGGTGGGATACCTCTGTTTTTGACTGTCTGGCAAAGTGCCTGGGCAGGCAGCTCAGGTCCCAGCTTTGGCTGGTAGCACCAGGGGCTTTGGAGACAGGAGCTGCCATGGGGGTACTGCCATGATGGTGGGGGCACAGCTGTTACACCTACAGACCAGAGTCAGCCAGGTATGTTCATGGGAAGAAAGTATTTTCAAATTATTTCGGGGGATAAAAAAAAGAAAAAGCTGTGAAAATTGTTTCTGGCTTCATACCATCTTCCAGCTGGCTGTCAAGAAAGGTCTTCTCAGGTCTTCAGCCAATATTTTATCATTAAAGGCAGGAGTATGTTTTTAGTGATGTAAGTGCTAGCTTGAGCAAAAGTAACATTTTAAACATTTAGGAGTTCTAAGTCATTTTAACTAAAAAAAATTAGCTTATCTCTGTAATAAATGCTAACTCAAATCAACTCTACTAATTAGGCTTTTTGCCCATTAGCATACGTTTCAAATCCCTCTGTAGAGATTTAGAGTGGCAAAACTCCTTTTGAAATAATGGTTGTCAGCAACAGAGCACGATCACCCTTTGGTGTACGGTGGAGGGACCCCAGACCTTGTGGGACAGTTCCTTTCTGAGTTGGGAACATTCCAGAAGCCAGTCGTATCAGAGGGAAATTCATCTTGCTGCTGGCCACAGAGAAGCAGACAATCAGGACAGGAATGAGCACGTTGGGCTGTAGCATTGACTCACCCTGAAGTGAAGCACTGAATGAGTAGGATATTTTTTTTCCAGAATCTTCTCTGTTCTTCCCAGAGGAATTCTAGGAATAAGTGCACAGGCATAGCAGTGTTTGGGGGAGCCTTTGGGCCCATGCAGCACCATTGTCATTATGAGAAGCAGCTTCTGTGGCACTGGTCAGACCTGGGCATTGCACAGCAAAACATGTGCAAGTGCAAGATGCACTTTCTGGAGTCTTCTGCCTTGCTCTACACCCATGCTGATATGTCTCACTGCTGCCTGTTTCTCATCTGCTGGCTGTCAGGAAGTAATTTCCCATGTTTTGGGGATAAGCAGATTCTGGCAACAAGCTGACTGATTTACATGACTTTAAAGTGCCCTAGTAAACTCTTGGCTGTTCAGGAATAATGCTGGTATTCAAACAGGAATGAAGCAGCCCATGTTCTTGCAATTCCTAATTTTCATTTCCTTTGTAGGTCTTATCTAATGCTTCACAGTGGTTCTTTCCCTATTCTGCTTGTCAAGGGAGACTTCAAGGCATGGCCATCAAGGATTTGTGGCCAAATCATCCCCATCCTTTGCACTCAGCAACTCCAGGTGCTTCCTTTTATTTTCATTTTAGAGGGGATGGTGTTTCTCCTTCTCCTCTAAAATGAACTTTATTTCCTTGTAACAAACAAGCATAAAATGTCCCCCATGCTCCATCCACTGCAGGGTGCTGTGTTTATTTGAGCTTTGTTTTGGGTATTTAGCATTTTTTTTGCCAGCCCTGTTCCCCTTGTCACAGCTCAGTGGCAGCAGAACATTTTTACCTGTTGCCCAGTTACTTCAATTTGAAGCCCCATTTCTTTCTACTCAATAAATATCTTTTCTGCTCTAGTTCCTGGGGAGTCCTCTGCTGGCTCAGTGATCAATGGCAGCTCCATCAGGGGACCCCATTACCCTGCCTATCTGGGCTGTGAATCAATGGAAAGCTGCTGTGGCTGTTTCTGGGTGTTTGTGGTCAACAGCCTCAGCCAGGAAATTCAGCCCAGACATTGTGCACAGATTGCTCAGCACAACTGGCAATCAGGTCTAGGTGAAGACTGAGAAGTCCTGCCTTCACTGGGGTGTCAGGCTGTCTTTAAAACTCAACAATCATTCCTGAAGGTAAAGTATACTGAATAATGAATAACCCTTTTTGCTCCCCCGCCAATGTCAATATTTATCTCCTAGCAGTTGCAATGCCAAAAGGCATTTCATGTCTCATGATGCTCACAGAGATGCTTTGTGAAAAAGCAACAACTGGAGCAGAGTGGCATTTATTCACAGTGCTCTCTGTGTATTGCTAGAGTAGCTCTTGAGCCCCTGATGGCAGTGGGGGTGATGCAAGCTCTTCAAAGTCATTTTTATTGCCCCAGATCTGCCCACTGCTTCAAGGGATCTTGAGATGCCTCTGCCCCAAAGTCTGAGGCTTGCTGAGGCTGGGAGGCTATGATGTAGCTGAAGTGTAGGATAGCTGGGGAAGAAAATCAACCAACACAGATTTTGATCACTACTTCTACAGACACAAGGCAAAAAGCAGTTATTCTTTTAAAGCATGTTATTCCCTATTGCTCTAATAGTCACTCCAACACAGCAAAAAGGGTTGCAGGGTTAGGGTTAACAGTGTCTGATTTTCAGAAGAAACAGTCCAGCCATGACGTCTGAAGGTCCCAGCAGCCATTTCCAAATACCCAACTTTGTAGGACATGTACCAGAGGAATGTCAGCTGCACACTTACAATGTACACCAGAAACCCCAAGTTATGCTTCATCTTGGAAATAAGAGCTTTTGGAAGCAACCAAAACAAATGTGCGAGAGGTCATTACTCATCCTAGCATTTTAGTTTGTAGTTACTTCTGAAACATACATTTCCCATCTATAATCTCACTGATCTTTATAGTATCAATACACCTTTGTCAATCCCATGTCCATCCTGCCAAGACTTTGCTCCCTGCAGGGACTTGTGCTGCCCCTGCTGCCCTCTCCTGCCTTGCCTAGGTGTAATTTGATGGGAAGACCAAGCAGAATGTGGCTGCTGGCATTGCCCTGCCCATCACGGCATGAGGTCTCTGCAGCCCAGCAGGTGCAGGGTGGGAGGCACAGCACAAGCTGCTCACCCCTGTTCTCACAGGGATGGGGGCCCAGCACTGAGTGCCATGGCATGGCTGGCAGGCATGAGGGACTTTCATCACTTTCTTTACTTTCCAATTAGAAGTCCTGCCGAAAACTCAACAAGCTTCATATTCCCCAGTGCCTTGCATCAGGAAAACAGCAAAAAAAAATTAAGCAGAAGAGGGCAGTGGAGGCAGCACAAGTTCCTGGCAGGATGGACATGGGATTGGCAAAGGTGTATTGGTACTATAGAGGTCTGTGAGAAGTGTAACAACCTTATTAAATACCTATTAAATGCCTACATATTTGACTAGACTTTGTTTCTCCCTATTTTATGACCAGTTAGTGACTGGGGTTTTTACCACATCAGCATCCTGTTAAAGGCCAAAATCAGACAAGGGAATGCTGGGTTAGGGAATGGGGGAGAAGGAAAAAGAAATTGGGGATTGTACGCACAAACATAGAGGAGGTTCCTGCAGGGAAAAACTAGGACAGGGACAAAGGTAGCTGGGATCTGCAAGAGTGCCTGTGCTTTGGGTGAGACTGAGGAGAAAAGAGGCTGGATGGCAGAGCTGGGGAGGGAGGGGAAACTTTGGGTAATGCCAGAAGATATCAGAAGGAGCAGGGAAGAGAGGAGACATCAGACTCAAACAGTGCCTCATCATTTTGTGCAATGACTCCTGGGGCATAGAGAGCCTGGACAGTCCTTCATGAGTAGTGGTGTTCTCTCACCACAGAGTGGTGCTGGGCAGAGATAATGTCCAGCTCCTGGAGACATATGAGCCTTGCTGGGCTAAAGCCTGTGTCCCAGAGGGAGAAAAGAGTGTTTGGAGCAGGAAGTTCACAGAAAGTTCCTCCATAGCATGCCTTATGACTTGCAAATGAATTTGGAAGGCCTTCTCAGCAAGCAGGAGATGCTGGTGGATAGGTGGTGCATCAGGTCCAGGTGAAGACTGAGAAGTCATCCAGAACCCAGAGAAGAGCTTTGCAGGGGGAGGAAAAGTGAGGTAGCTAAATGGGAAGAAAATCCACCCAGCACCTGAGGGAGGAAAGAGCAAACTTGAAGTGAGAGGAACTGCTTTTACCTGGTGACATGCACTTCACCAGACATGATCCACTGTGTACCACATTGATTCCCCAGGGATAATGTAGGATAGAAATCACTAATTTGTACTCAAATTGAGAGACTTGCAAAGCCATGAGCTGTAAACAAGACTCTAAGAACTGAGGAAAATTTTTTCATGAAATGTGTTTTGGGGTTTTTTTTGCTTTTGTCAAGCCCTTATTTGCTTGTAATTATTTTGGACCATGTGTCCTTATGATTAGTAGTTTTCAAGATTGTGAAGAAAGGTGATACATTCCTATTGTAATATATATTGTTAAATATATGAAAAGAAAGGGGAAATTGCACTATTTTTGTTGTTTACATCATGAGGTCTGAGAAACTGTGGGATTCAGAGCTCTTCTGCCATCTTTTTTTTTTTTTTTTTTTTGAGTGATACAGAAAATTCAATGAGAACCCCATTTTAATCCATTATTATTTGAATACAGGTCAGTCTCAGAACCCAAAATATGCAGGAGACATATATACACCCTTTAAAGTTGCACTTCTTTTGCTCTTTGCCTGGACATAAACACTGAATAAAGAAGAAGAGGGAACATATGTACATGTATTAATTACTCACAGAAAGGTTATGCCATCTGAGGTCTCGACACTGTACCTGATATTGCAAAAATGGAAGTGCCCCTATGTTGCAGGAATTGCAACCAGTGCATAGGTGTTTGTTGAGTGTTACATATGTTGAAAGAAAGAGCTGGAGGAAGCAGACGGTCCATCCTGCCAGCTGGGAGGAGGCAGGCGTGGTGCCAGGACTCAGCCAAGTGAAAGAGAAACAGATGAAGGGAAGAGGAGAAATAATAGGGCAATGCAGAATGTGTTGAAAGGCTTCATGTCTGACCCAGCCTCAGAAGGAAAATTGACTTGCAAGCGGATATCAGCACAGTGTAGGTCAGGGAAGGGTATTTTAAGGAGTATTTAGGTGGAGGTATTTAAGTCAACAGAGGCTGATGGCATTTCCCCAGGGGCACTGGGAGTACCAGCTGCTACAGACTGAGCTGTAAGCCATCACCTCCAAGGACTCCCCAGAGATGTGTGATGCCCCTGGGAGAGTGTGAGGGTGAAAATAATACCTGATTTTAAGAAGGGTACAAAAGAAGGAAGTTGGGGTTTTGAGATCTGAAAATAAATTGTGACAAACTCAAGTGATCCATTGGTTTGCCCCTCCCCTAGGGAATAATGAGATTATAAAGATCACTCAATGTGAATCTTTGCAATAATTGACGTCAAACTAGTCTAATGTCCTGTCTCATGGTGTAACTGGCTCCCTTAGTGTGAGCAGGAAGAAAAGTAGATTTGAGTGAGGTTTTTAATATTTCATTACTAAATAAGGGAATTAGGGTTCAGATCAAACTGTGACTTTGAACATGGTTGAAGTACCATGGTTAATGTAATGCCATTAATTTGGTGCTGAGAGACACTAAACAACATTTCACAGATTTCATCCTGGAAATAGCTGGTCAATATTTTCAATAATAAGACAGATGAGAGCTATAAAACTCAGGCATGAGGGCATGCTTGAAAGAGAAACAGGCATTTGTGGATCTAGGGTCACAATTCAAAGCAGCCACAACATGCTGGAGAAAAGGCCTAATGTCAATACGACAAATTGCAATAAAAGATAATACTAGGAACTGCATGGAATATGGAGAAATAATTGTATAAATTATGAATGTCAACTAGCTTAAAAAAATAGAATTGTAATTGAATAGAGCAGAAAAAGCAGAATTGTAACAATTCTGCTATTGGGACAACGTTAAGAAATATTCATATTGGCGCAGGACCGGAGATAGATTTAAAGTAAATGGATTGAACAGTAACAGGTCAACAGGCTTTTACCCAGAAGAAAGCCAGGAAACTGTTGAATCAATTGTCATCAGTGACACAGGATTGGAAGGCGACAGCTTTCCACTTCTTTGGAACTCTAAAAATCTACTGATTGTTTCACTGGACTAATTAGCTACAAAGATAGTAAAAAACACCAAAAGCAGACACCAGATAAATATAGTGTGCATTGAAGAAGACCAAGAGAGAGTTTGACTTTTCTTGAAGGATATTATGCCCTTTAGAATTATGGAAATATTAAGTTTGGAAAAGACCTTTAAAATCATCAAGTCCAACCATCAGCCTGGGGCCACCACCATGTTCACCATTAAACCGTATCCTCAGATGCTATATCTACATGTATTTTTAACACTGCCAGGGAAGGTCACTCCACCACTTCCCTAGGAAGCCTGTTTCAATGCTTCACAATCCTTCCCATGAAAATATTTTTCCTAACATCTAATCTAAACCTCTCCTAGTGCAACTTGAAGCCATTTCCTCTTGTCCTGTCACTTGTTACCTAAGATAAGAAACTGGTGCCCACCTCACTACAACCTCCTTTCAGGTAGTTGTTCTAAAATAATGGCCTTCTCTAAAAAGTTAGTGACCCTGTAGACAAGAGTGATCAAGATTACACATTGTACCTCAAATTCCAAAAGAGTGTTGAGAGGTTCTTCTCCTAAAGAAATCAGACAGAAAGAAGTTCCCCACATGTGAATTGTTACAAAACAAGAAACAGAGGAATTATTGAGAGTTTTTACCATGGAAACAACATTTACTGAGGATATACTGTAACTGCTAAAGGTAGTTAAAATCAGAACTATGGGTAGAGAATTGCAGCAGACTCATGACTTCAGAAAAATTCAGTGCTAACAAATTCAGAAAAGTGTACATTGATTTCTGCTTTTTATTTTTAATTTTTCCATTTTGCTTTCAGAAACGATGTTAAAATAGTGATGGCCTCCAAACAAACTGCTACTGCTAAGGAAATGTCATAGTGGTATTTGATGCACAGTGCTCAAGGGGACAAACAATGGTTCAGCATTATTGGGAACAGAGCAGCAAACCAGACAGAAGGCATTTCAATGCTGTTAGCAACACCAAGGCATGTCCACATCTCACATATCCCATGTCCACAGCTAGAAGAAATAGCTGAGTAAGAGAAGAGATCTTGGAGGTGGAGAAGCCTTCCAGGCAGCCTGAGCAGGGCTCTCAGAGTGGGAAAGGAGAAGAAGCATATGAATTCAGGAGTAGCTTGGTGCAGGTGGGCAGGAATCTGCCACTCAAGACTTTCCACAATGCATAGCAAGGAGAAGAAATTTGAAAGAAAGTACATAAACGTGTCATATCATAACACTGTGAAATCCACTCTGAAATCTGTGAGTGCTTTCATACAAGTGAGTTTGGAAGGTGACTGAACATCTTTTAGAAGAAAAACCATCACCATTTCAGATGTGAACTCAACCCTGCAATGAGAAAATCAATTTATATGTGCTCAGGGGGGAAGAAATTACCTTGCAGCATCTTTGAATCGGGCTGGGGTTGGGGTTTTTTTGGCTAGGCTGCACACAGCCTGTTATGTGTCCTCACACCAGCTCATAAAACACATTGCAGTAATGGTGCACAAAGCTGCTAATCCTGGTCAAGCTGCAATATTGCCTGGAGCTTCTATCACTAAGGGCCAAGTAAAGTTGCAGAGTACTTGGGTGTATGAACATAGCTACAGAAGTGCCAGTAGATACTGTTCTGCCACAAATGAAACTAATAAAGTTAGGAAGCTGTGTGGCATGTAAACCCAAAGTAAATTATAGAAGGGATGAAAGGAGGCTGGTGATAATGATGAAAGTAGAAATTAAAGTTTTCAAAGCATTATCACTTGCTGTGAGAAGCAGAGAGGGGGACACTTCTGGCTGGTCTGAGAAAAGGTGCCATGCACGATTGAAATTTCTTGAAAGAACTACAAGGGTGAAAAGGCAAATGAGAGAAATAGTGAAGCAATAACAAGAAATAAGCTAATGTATAACAAGATAAAAAAGAGGAGCACTGTTGGAGGAAAGAAAAGTGTTTGAAGTAACCCACAAAGTAATATGAAGTTAAAAGCAACAAGGTAAATCTTGGCAAATCTGTGTGACAAGGGCAAAGGATGTGGTTAGGGATAAAAAAATGAGGCAGGTGAAGCAGAGGGCAGTGAAAGAGACCAAAAGAAAGAAACAGCTAATTGAAGCAGAGAAACCTTGAATGAGTGAAAGAAAAGAAGGAGATGAAGATAGAAGGAGGAAAGGGAAAGGCAAGTTACTAACTGGGAAGATGGAGAGATACCACTTGCAGTGGCCTGAAGTCCACGCTGGGCCTCTTGCTCCCCTGAGACCCAGCACTGCTGGACCAAATGGTGTCCAGACACAACTCAAACTGATCCTGGAAAACAATGTCTTGGGAGCTGCGGGCTCACTTGACCTTGCTCGCCACTGATAATGTGGCAATGCCTTCACCAGGCATTTTGCAGTCCTATCATCCAGAAGTCTGATCTAAAACCAGCTTGCATTAGCAAGATTTGTTTATGGAAATGGGTTACTATTTGGAGATAAGAGTGAGGCAAGATTATTACAACATGGTCAGGGAATCGTAGGGACATGAGTAACAACATGAATGAGTCCCTTAGGTAAGATTAAACAAACATGATCTGTAGATCTTTTACAGTGAAATCTTTCCTGTTGAGAGCTGTTTGTCTGAAAGGTGGTTTTAATACTATCCATGGAGATTTTAGCGTTAAAAGAGATTTTTTATTCCCCCAGCAGTTAGCTCTGGCAGAACTACATGGCTCAGCTCCAGGACATCCTCTCTAGTAGATTCTGCAAGTTTAATTAGCAACACAGGCTTTGGCCCTTTTGTTGGCACAACGATGTTGTGACTTTTAGTGAGCCTTTGCATCATTCTAGTGACCCCCCCCCCCCGCCCCCCAAGCCCCCAAAGCCTGGTGGCTTTCCAAGAGCCTGAGCAGTTGGAAAAACAGCAGACAGCTCTCTTGCCAGTTCTCCGGAACTCAGCTCCTTCCTGTAGGAGTTTTGGCACTCTGAATCTAACAGGCATAAAAAGCCCTGCAATCCCTGCGGGTTTTGCACACATCAGACTGCAAACTGTGAACAGGTCTGCAAGGTGAGAAAGCTTTTATTTTTATATTGCTGCTCTGTGAAGTGAAATTCCTTTGAGGTGATTTGTCCTGGAGATTAGCAAAAATAAGTAGTTGAGTCCTTGACTGGCACACAGACATTTTTACAGTGAATTACAATATTTGAGGGCTCTGTAGTAAGTCCCATGCAATAAAGCTATCTACTATGCTGCTTTCACAGTGACTGTCTGCATACTTTGACCTAGACTGATTTGCCATTTTCTTGTCACACTATGTGATAAAGCCTCAGCAGCTTTATTCAAGGAATTATTTGGGAGCTTTTTTAAAATTCCTGTCATGCAAACCCAGTCCTCATAGGACTGTGGTGCATGAATGAACTCTTCTAGGCAAAACCTCAGCTATCTGCTCACTCTTCCTCACAGTTCTTGTGTCTCATGCTAGAATGGAGTACCTTCAGTGACAAAAATTGTGACAGACAAGGTGTCTGACCGATATACTCCACTTGTCATTTCTCTAGAATGTGAAGGCTGTGGATGTGAGCTCAGCTGGATCTGGGCAGGCGAAAAGACAAGCCCTGGACCTGAAAACTGCAGATCCAATGGTGAGTTTTAATTTGAAAGCAGAGCTCAGAGCAAGTGAGTCTCCTTGGACAAAACTAACACATCATCCAAAGAAACAAGCTAAAAGCCTATGTATTCCTCCATCAGCTGCACCATGAGAATCAGGAGCGAAGCTGGACATGACTGTTAGGGACAGCAGGATGCTGACAACCCACCCAGTGTGGCAGGTCTTTACAGCAGGTGCTCTTCTGAACCCTGGCACTAGGGCAAGAGGATGATCTTGTTGTCCTGTAGGGGTTCTGGGCATTAGGGAGGTCATGGGTGCAAATCAAGACTTCCTGAGCATCCTGTGATGGTGTGGAGACAGTCTTTTCTTTTTCAAAAGATTTTCCTACCAATCTCCACTGAGGTCTGTGTCTTTCTTCAGAAGGAAAAAGCTACAGTGGAAGGATGAATTTCCATCCTGGTCTTTACCACAAACCATATAGAGCAAGAGATAAGAGTGTTCAGAGAGGAGTAAAAAGGTCAATTACTCTATCTTCTCCTCCTGCATAAAGGCTGTTCAGAGCTGGGTGTTGAAAGGAGAGGGAAACAGAGTCAAAACCAAAATGTTCAGGAGCAATGTTCTCTGCAAGTTTTTGTGATGTAATATAGCATACTCCATTACTCTGATTTTAATCCAGGATCTAACTCTGTGATGGAAAAAGGCATGGACTTTGATTGAAGTGCTAAGGAATCGTGCCTACTTCAAAACTGTTTTAAATAACCAGCATCTTAACACAAGACTACCCTATGAGAGCAAAGAGGCTTGGCTGTACCTCTGAAATGACGTGTTCTGCCATACACAGATGCCTGGTAATGTTGGGCAGGCATATCTCCCACTGGGAGAGCCTGACTATAGTCCCAGAAGGTCAGGGGGATTACCTCTGCATACAGCACCTGCAGGAGGGCTGTACAAATACTGCACCCAATCCTGATGTCAGTCCTGAAAAAGCAATGAAGGGACAGAGGAGAACAAGCAAATGGCTGGGTCAAAGCTTGGGAAACATCCCTCACTGAGAAATGTAAGAAGCTTAATCTCCTGAATGTATGTAAGCAGAGATGAATGGAGGCTTGATCCACCTGCAAATACCTCCACGGAGAGGAGAAAAAATAGCATAAAACAGGACCAAATGAATGGAAGCCAGAGTTAAAAAATACTTGCGATCCCATTCTGAGTTTGACATTGAAGGTTAGGGGTTTGGTACAGGAGGATTTGCTGTTCATGCTTAGGAGGAAATCCTAAGGTCCTATGGTCATCCTATAGATGGCCATAATCATCTTTTTTTACCTTACATGGGTGTCTCACAGGCTGTCCCATCACAGGGCAAAGTGGGTACTGTACTGGGAGCCACACTGCTCATGGACAACCCTACAGCCACAGGCCAGCTTTGTTCCTCTCTCCCCATCAGCTCTCCTCAACATCACTGTGCCCTACTGAGGAAGAAATAGGCCAGAAATGACCTCCCAGGCCAGCGTGTGCATGCTGGCAGGGCATTGGAGCCAATTCTCCTGAGCCGCACCACCTCAGGGCTTTCTGACGGGCTTACCATGGAACAATTACACCTTATATACAAAGTATGGGTGAAGAGGCAGCTCCTGCATTTACTGAATAGGTATTTCTTTTCCATTTTCACACATTTTTAACACTTTTCTGCTTTGATTTGTTATATTGTCACTTCATTGCACTGATACTCCTAAGCATTTAGCACAGTGTAGAGCTTTCCTTAAAGATGATAAACAAGAATATGGCTGTGTATGAACACTGCTCTCATCTGGATGCTTCCCAGCTCATGTGGTGGTACCTTGCTTCTCACCCCTTTAATTTGCAACAGCCAACACATCTCTGCTGTCACTGTCATCAAGCCTCATGACAAAGGCTCAAAAAAAGGGATTTTTTTTTTGCCTGTCTTGCACCCATACTGCTTGGGGAATGCACCCTCTGGGGGCTGGTCATGAAGAGAGCACTATGTCCATTTTGCCAGTTATACCTCCATGGAGGTGGTGTCACTGCTAAAGCCACTTCCTAGGTGTAAAATGGTTCATGGATCCCCAAGTCCCAGCTGGGACACTGCAGTCACTCTGGAAGGTACCCCTCACCTGACAAGGGGATGTAAGAAAATAAACAGGCACAACATTTTCCATCCCTTCTAGCTTTTAGTTGTTTTTTTCTGAAGGCTGAGTGGTTTGAATTCCTCAGGATTGTGACATTCCTGCATTTCCATCCCTATACACTTTACAGTACTGATGATGATATGGAGTCTTTACAGTACAGCACTGTATTAAAGCAGAGACAACCCTGGTTCAGTCTGTCACAAGCAGAAGTACACAGCATTTAAACAAAATTAAATGTGTCAGCTATATTCTTACATTAAAAAAAAAAAGTTAAAAAAAAATATTTTTCTCTAGGTGCAACCTGTTTTGTGCCTGAGCATAAAAATCCTCACACAAAGTTAGAAATATTTCCTGAATAGAATATAAATAATCAGAACTCAGTTGTAGCAAAAACCCTTCCTCAACTCAAATCCTCCTAAAATGGCTGTCTACAAGATAGTGAGAACAAAATATCACATAGTCTTTTTGTAAGAGAGAGCTAGAGAGACAAACTGTAGACAACGATTTAAATAATTTTAGCGTATTAATACAATACACTGAATGCTCTTTCTGTTTCTTCTGATAACTGATCATTGCCTTGCTGAGAGTATTTTTTCCTTTTAAAAGATCTATAAAACAAATTACATGGAAATAATAAAACAAATTCTGAATGTTTTCATCTGAGATCTCAAGTCCATCTAATCCTCAGTGAATGCAACAATTCTCATGAGCCTAAATTTCATTTTCATTTTCATGTAAATATTCCATCACATTTTAACCACTATAAATATAAATATTTCTTTTTTTGTACCCTTTCAAACTTTGAGACACTTCAGAAACCTATTTTTTGAAAGAAGCAGTGATTTTCACTGTAGAAAATGCATTAAAACTTACTCATTGGCAAAAGAAACATCAGAAAATATTTTTGCCTGAGAGATAACAGTCTGCAAATGCAAGCTCAAATTATCTTTTAGTCATTTATCATCACCCAAAATATTACATTTATCCAATCTGTAGCTACTTGAATGTAAAAACATGAGACTCACCTGCCTTTTTTATATACCTCATGTATTTCTTTTCCTTGTCGGTGGGTTCTGCATTCAGTGGATAAAATCCATCCCCACAGCAGGAGAAAGATGCTAAAACGCATTTTATAGACAGTCAACATGTTACCTGAAGGTCCTGTATCCAGAAATAGTCCATACAAGAAAAAGAAAACCTAAATGTAGATCCTGTTTCTCTTTTTAAGACATTATCGGTCTGATCGTTATTGGAAGGATGTTTACTCATACAAAAAATCATCCTGCAGTATTTAATCTGGACAGTGGGGAAAGCAATTTCCACTAAACCTATAAATCCTTCTACGTCAGATGGCAGGGATTTTCTAGCAGTGTTGAATTCTCGTATTCTAAGACAACAATTATTTTTAGTCCAAACAGGCTATTTTATTAATTGGTTTAAATTGAGCCCTATTCAAATACCTGTGGCACATATACATATATTTCTGCCTTGTTAAGTGAAGTAGTGCATTTCATCAGGTAGGTGTCATTGGTAATTCTTTAATCACCAAACTTAACTCTTAGCAGTCATGTTTGTTACAAGGATTGCAATAAATTGATAAGTATTAATAAACATATACCAATTTCCTGAAAAAATTAATTTTTATTTAGCTCCACGAGCAGCATTTGATCCAGTATATTCTTCTATGTTGCTTTAACATACTGTGGTGCTGTGGCCAGAGTGGTTGGTGCTTTCACAACTTGTGCTCTGCTGAGCACCATGTCTGGAAAGTATCCAGTGTTTAGAGGAACGGAGAAGGACAGAATGCGGGATATGTCTCTGCACTCTGCACAGGGATGTTTGGAGACTTCCTGCCAAAATCGAGCAGCAAACACCCTCCAGAACTGCAGGAGAACTTGAGGGCCTGCTGTGTCAGGTCTTAAGTGGCTGGCAAGGTCCTCATTTGCAGTAAAGAAAATAAACCAGCATAGGCAGAAATAGGACTGGTCAAGCCAGCCTCTCTGCCCATCAGTTTGGAGCTCACACCCTCCCTCCACAACCCACAGTTCCATGTTTAGCCTCCTTCTCCTCTGTGCCTCCCCCCAAGGCCTCACAGCTCTGGTTCCTACTTGTGCCTTCTCATGGAGATGTGTGTCCTGCTGACACCACCAGCCTTGTCCCAGCCCTTTGCTGACGAGACTCCTCTTCCTCAGCCTTTTACCCATGGATTTCTATTTCAGAACTGTTTTTCAGGTCACCCATCTCTTTCCAGAACCCTGGGGAGCAGATCTCTACCTGGCCTAAGCTGCTGTGGCTTTACTGACTTTGGTGAGCGTTTACACTACCTTGGGATCCACGGGAGTGACACACTGAAAGGCACTAACACTTCATTCAATCGACAGAGATTCATCTCCATGATTTGTGGGGGTAAAACATTTCCTACACAAACTAGGCTTCAAGAAATGGGCAATCAGTCACCAGCAGTTTGTTGTGATGACTGATCAATGCTATTGTCCAAAGAAGTTGTACCCCCTTTACTTTGAAAATCACCTGCATTCCATTTACACTGATTCATGCGTCCTTCTCAAGGAGAATAAAAAAGCACCTTAATAACTGTTATTTTCACCTGTGGGGATATTAGGTATACTCTTCTCAGTCTCAATAACCTATGTAAATATATTTTGATTTATACATATTTTAAAAATGCTAGTCCCTTTCTTATGCACCAGAGGAGCAATGGGTATTGACAAGAAATGGATAGCTGTGAATTCACTTAGCTGCCCTAAAACAGCTGGAGGTGCCTTGGTACACATGAGAGGAGGGAAACAATTATCCTCTCACTAACAGAGGGAATTTACCAAAGGAATATATCAAGAAGGCAAAAAATGTGTTCAATTTCCTTTTTTTTTTTCTGTATTGTTGCTCATAGAAAAGTTCAAATATGAGCAATTAATAGAAAAATCCTGGAACAAATCATCAGACAACTTCCAAATTCCTTAAAGAAAATGTCTAGATGAAGAATAGACATGGGCTCCTGAAGAATAAAACTGTGGAAGAAACTTCTTCCCCTGACAGGCCAACGGGCTTCAGAGTTGGGGGAGAAACAGTAGATTTAGATAAGAATTCAACACCGTCTCACACAGCACTCTCATAAGCAAGACAGAGAAGCACGGAGTGCTGAAATGTCTGTAGGACTGATTGCAAGCTTTAGCTCAGTTTATCTTGCTGTACCTGGAGTGCAGCCATGCACAAGTAGCTCCTAGCCTGCAAGGTGTAACACGTTTTGCAAATGACCAGCAAGGAAGATACAAACCACCAGGGTGGTAACCCAAAGGGAGGTATGGAAAGGGTAGAAACAGCACAGTGTGTCTCCAGGTATGTAAAGTCACTTTAAACAGAAAAATACTCTGCTCCAAATGGCCATGAGATACAGAACAAAAAGGTAACTGAGCGATTAGTAAGGGAAAAATGAGGTAAAAATTAGGTTAGATACCAGCTTGGATACTAGGAATATTTTCTAACAATGGGGACAGGGTAGCATTGCAGCATATTAGATGGAAAGAGTTTGCAATTGTCATCATTAGAAATAAGACAGGTATAGCAGATCTTGTTTTAGGACCAAAGGTTAGACCCAACGTCACCTCCAGCACTATTTCTTTCTGGTTTTCCCAGAGGAAAAATAGTGGAAAGTTTCCATATCAGAATTAGAAAAAAATGTAAAAATTCAAGCATCCAGGAACAAGAAGAGAGATGGCCAGGTGTCTTGTATATGAAAAACAAAACAAGAACTTGGACAAAGCAATTTTCAAAAAGTTTGTCCTCCAATTTTGCTTAATATTGATGTTCAGCAGATGGACAGTTAATTTTGCCTGCTTTCTCCATAAGAATGTCTAGATATTAAAGATATAGCACTTTTTTCATTCAGTAAAACCCTCTGGATACCAAATATGAAAAGAATGAATAATTTGCAGTGAACAGTAATTTTAGCAAGTTCATCTGTTTCTACATTTTGTGGGCTAGCTGTGAGCTGACTGCAGTCTCCTCAAATGACTTTACTGTTTATCTTATCAGCTGTTAGATTTGGTGGGAAAATCCCAAAGATACATGTCAAAATATTTGCATTTTGATTTATTATTTAGTTTTATTGGAAATGGTAATCCCTTGACTTTTTTTTCTTGTTGACCCATCAAATGAGTGTCCACAAATATAAAATTTAACATACACTCTGCCTTCCAGATACCCAACTAACATAAGTACTAACTTTCCACCTGCATCTGATGTTCACCACATCTCAGAGCAAATTGTAAAATGGAAAAGCTACAATAATGTTGACTTTTCTAACTTTAACACCAGTTCTATGGATAGGAGACAGCCATTCGAATGCAAAATTATTGCATCAAATCCCTCAAAGCCAGCCTGCAGCTGATCCAGGAATAGACAAAGAAGTAGGGATGGACTGTAGCCATGAAGTCAACTGAGCAATGTTGAGTTTTGCAATAGGAAAGGCCAGCTATTTCCTTTTTATAGCAGAAGCCATCTTTCCTGGAATGCTTTTGTGCTTAAACCAGACACCAGGCTTATTTGGGTTAGAGCAGGAGCTGAATGCAATTGATAATCTATAAGAATAATATAAAAGCATCTCAGACAGACAAAACAAATGATCTTGAACAGGAAAGGTAAAAGAAATCAGAGTTCTTGAGTAAGTAGCAATGAATAAGTTTTGAAGCTGTGTTGGAGGGCAGTCCCCAGCAGCTGCTCTCACTTACAGCACTGGATCTCCTCTCAGGAATGCCACCCCCAGCTCCTGCTCAGCTCAGTACCCGTTCAGCTCCTGCCAGCTGGTGATGCTTTCCTGGCTTGAGGATCCTATCTCTTTGATCACTATGCTCCTCAGCGGAGTTCAACAGGGTCTTGGGCTTTTACTTAGTTACTGAGGCATAGAAATGCAGGTTTCCCAGACACTTCAGGACTTTAATCCTGGATTTCCTGGATTTTCATTAACAAAGCATGATAAGAAATGTCACAAAAATAAACTTTTCATTCAATTTGGCTCAACCAAATAATTATAATTTGTTAAATATACACTTTTTCCATTTAATTCCAGAAGAGTAAACTATTTATCCAGTTGTATTTATAACCTATCCATCACCAAAATAAGAACATAGTCAGAAGAATAAATTGAGACATATTTTTTTGCCTTTGAGTCAACAATAAACTGAGATACTGAACTTGTCAGAAGCAGAAAACCAGTCTGGAGAGCAGTCACACAAGCCATCAGACACCACAGGAATCCAGGAGTACTTTCAGTGCCTTCAGGGCAAGGCACAATGCAGTGAAAGTGTCTGACACAACAACAACTCCAGTCAAATCATGCACCGGCCTTTTTTCACTGACTACCCAAAGCTTCAAAAAGTGCAGCAATACACAGCACACTCAGTATAAATACTCTTGGAGCTGTAATCAAGCTATAGCAGACACACTCAAAAGAGCATTTAGATGTTCTAACCTCTTCCCAGCAGGTGTCTGCCTTTAAAAGCTATTGATGTAAGCATGGACAACTGTGTCACTGTATCTCTGTTGTGATTTACATTTGCTGTAGCTGGCAGAGCACTAGAGTTCCTGTGTAACAGATCGGGTGCTGCTTGGCTTCTGTAAAGTTATTTCCCCTATGCAGCTCTGCTTCTTTTAGAAATGGTACTCTGTGCTCCAGGACACAATGGTCAGAGAATAGTTTTTTTACTTCTTTACTATCTTCTATCATGGGTGTTGTCCGAGACTTTAAAAATCTGACCTAATATAAAGTTAGTGGGGTTTCTGCATCCATTGTGTCCACTTGTATCCTTTAAGAAGTATACTTCCATTTTTTGGGACGTTCACAGGAGATCTACGCTCACTCCATGCTCACAGGAGATCCACCCTCACTCTGTGTAAGGTGAAATATGTCAGCTGGATCCCTCATGTTTGTTGGATTACAGGATTATATCCAAGGAGGATGTTAGTACAGATGAGGAATAGAATTTGATCCACCTAGGGATAAGTGACATTTCCACTGAGTTGCCCTGTGGTGGTGTCAGCAGAGCTGGTGGCTACCCCTAACATTCCTAGCGCTCACTAGCTCCGCTCTTTCTTGTGACTCAAAATCAAACCCCAGGAAGTTGAGAGGATGAGAGAAGTGTGAAGATATGTATTTACACTGGAATGGTTAAAACTAAAGAAGCCCACACAGAAAGGGAAAGTAGACAGTATTTCCTCTGCAGGCACAAGAGGCAAATACACCCTTTTCCAGGCTGTAGCTAGATGTGCTGTGATTGTGGAGAGCAGAGGACGGGAGCTACTGGCCAGCATAGGACAGAGAAAATGTCCCAACAAGAAGATTGTACTTTTCAGTGTTAAAGATCATTATATGATCTGGCATAAGGGTGCACCAGGATGCGAATCACGTGGCCAAGGTTTCCACCACAAATAGCCTTTGCACTTTGTTACCACATTTGTTTTCATGCCCCTGCTCCTCTCTGATGTCTCTTGCACCTCTTGCTTATAACATCACATCAGAGCAGTTTCACATGCTTTTTGTGGCAAACCCTGTAACTTCTCCAGGCAGTGATGAGGACATCTGTGGACCTCAAGAAATCATGAACACTAATGAATAATTAGACTTCCATGCAGTTTGAATGGCAAGGAGGAGCAAGTGCCCATGAACCCGTGACCCCGAGCCTTCTTATCACAGAATAAAAATCAGATAGAGACAAGGCAGTGTACATGGGCCTCTAAGCCGCTATAAATCCCTAAATGGATTGTGCACTGCATGAAAGAAAAGGGAAATAGGCCAAGCCTGCACTGAGCAGAAACCTGAATGGCTACAGCAAACAATGTGCCTGAGTGAATTGCACTGCTTGGGGACTAATGCACTGAGCTGCTGCTCCTCACCGAAACGAATAACAATGCTGCAACACCCCAACGAGGCGCGTCTTTAATACCACTCTCCTTTCATTAGAGCTCTTCCCGCAGGGATGTCCTTCTCCACCAAATGTTTTTGCTCCCCACATGATGTGTCTCTGTGCTCGTGGAGGCGTATCTGAGTTTGCAAGTGCCTCTCCGTGGCCCTGCACTCTGTCTGAGAGATTATGCGCTTTGTTGCGTGCTGAGCTATGTCCTTTTGTTTCAGCCCCCCCTGCAATTCCCCGGAGCTGCCTTAGCTGGATTAGGCGGCTTTGTGTGTACTTGGCCGTGGGGCACCTGACCTTTTGCATGGGGGTTCTGCTACTAAAACTGAAGAAAAGATACAAAAAAAAAGAGAGTAAAAGATAAATGAGATATTAAAAAACACTTTTAGAAGTGGCAACTGCTGTTAGCAGTTTACTAAGATTGAATTAAAATGTTGAAACTACATACCAGTGCCTAGTGCAGCCTGGTGGAAAGGATTTTTTGTCTGCTACCAGCAGGTGTACTAGGGGAGTCAGACTTGGGATACTATGGATGTCAAGGACCCCCCTGATGCTCCCCGGTATATCCTAATCCCCACAGTACACAGCACTCATTTACTAGGAAGGTCTGATCCCTTAAAGGAAGTTCTGTTGGAAGATCCAGAACTAAAAGATTTGAAAGCTTTCAGACTGGATCGAAGTTATGCCCTGGACATTGTAGACAGGGACTAATTTCACTCCAGCTACTAGATTCTGGTCCTTAGTCCCCCTATCCAGTCCATGCCATTCCGCTTTTTTTTGCATTTCTTATAATACAGCCCTAGCTTAAAAAGGGTTTCCCAGTTTCCTCTATTGTTCTCACAGTTCATCTGCAGCACTCCATGGGGAATTTCATCAGCAATATGCTAAGGACCTCTGCCTATCGACCAAGAAATTGTTCCAATTTTCAAAAAACAGCAACAAAGTGGAAGAAAAAAGAAAGGTGATGAGTCTGAAATTATTACACACAAGCACTGAGATTCCATCAGAGCCATCTCAAGGCAAAAGCTGACACGGGTATGAGCAACATCTACAGAACTGTCAATAGCAATTCAGTGAAGGCAGTAGTGCTTAATAAGAGAGTTGTTCTGCCAATATTCAAAGGGGATTAAAGGAACAACTGGACTAATTACAGCCCTCAGCCTGACAAAATATTGGAAATGCTGATATGGCACTCAATAAATGAAGAGTTAGTGAGTAATTTGATTAATGTCAATTAGCATGGCTTTAAAGAAAAATAGATCTTTCCAAGTTAATCCTTTTTTGATTAATTTAAAATGTGTTTGCCAGAGGAAATGGAGCTATGTGATGTGCTTCTGTAAGGCATTTAGTGTTGTGTCACATGGCATTTTTATTAAGGAACTGCTACAATACAGTACCAAGATAAAATAAGGAAAATATTACAATATTTTAAAACTGGATAAACTCCCCTATATTGAATATGATTGTAAATAGCAAATCTTCATCAGGTAATGCAATTATCTTCCCAAAGAGGCTGGTTCTTTATCCTATGCTTTTCTTGACAAAATGCAGGAGTAAAACACACACTGCTTCCTGAATAAGCATGTAATGGCATGAAGCAGACCCGAAAAACTGAAGGATCACTGACAAGGAGTAAATGGAATAGCATAAGGGAATGCCCAGAAACTACTAGTGTCATTTGACCACAGCTACTACAAAACTGTGCTCTCTGTAGATACTAGACTGTACCTAACAGTCGAGAATGTGGCTCATAATTTTAGAATAAGAAGGAGAAACTCTGGACGCCAAAGAAGACTTAAAAAAAAAAAAAAGAAAGAAAGAAAAACATGGGCAAAATTTGTTAGCTTTTGTGCTTAAAAAAGGAATATTGTATGAAGCATGAAGGTTATATTTCCTCTTTATGTGTTGATGCATGCTGGGCAAGTCTTGAAAGTGAGTTCTCCTCTATCCATCAAGCTAAAGATTTATTAAAATAGCTTTATTAATTTTGTTACAAAATCCAGTGCTTGGAATACCATAAAACAGAAATTTGAAATAGATTTTTTTTTTTTTTACAATAGTAATGAAGTTTGTTTCACTATGCATGTATTTATTGACTGAAGATAGTATGATTTTCTGAAGGATTTGGACTAGTTCTCGGACAGGGATAAATCTGGAGAAGACCAATACTATGGCCACAGCAAAGAGATGATTAGATGATCAAATACTCAGTGAGCCAGGCTGAGAACCATCAACAATTGGCACCAGATAAGTGATAAATTTGAACACTGCTTTTGAAACTCAAATTTGTTTGGATGTGACAACCTTTGCTGAATTTGGCAGTGAATAAACTTCAGAGGGCAGGATAACAGTTAAGTTAGGTTTAGTCAGGTAAGCAGTTAAGTTTTACAAGATGATTGGCCAAAAAGAGTTTCTAAACAAATAATAGGCTATAACAGTTTGTATTTTTTCCAATAAAGACAAAAAAGTCAAACATTCTCCCTCAATAGACATAATCTGAGGCACATGTTGTTATCTTTTTAGCTTCTTCTTGGAGTCACCCCCTTTCATGGGTGTCTATCTGGTGGACCCACCTGCCAGTCCCAAATGGTGTCTGGCCATTGCACACAGGATTCACAGTTTGTACGTGGTTGCAGAGTCAATGATGTGATCAGTGTCAGCAGGTCTCACCTTTCTAGTCTTGTTTCATTCTGATGGAGGCTTGTATGTGGAATGCCCATGGGCAACCCATCCCAACGGCTTCCTACATACTTCTCCTCCTTGGGGTCACTGCAACCTTTTAGTTTTGGCACAAAGAAATCCAGTAGCTTTTGTTTTCCTCTGTGAGTATGCTGCAGAATCTCCAGCTCTGTCAATTCAGTGATATTTCAGTTTTGCACTAACATTGGATCATGACTGCAGATTGGGGCAACTCTAACTGTTAGCAACGTTCCTTGAATTTCTGTGTGGAAAAATATTAGCTGGCATTTGGATGTACTGAAGCTCTAATTTATATGTGGTCATTTGGAAAATTGCTGGTTGGGTAATTTTCTTCTGGTACTGATCTTCATCACTGTAACAATGATGCCTCAAAGCAGCAGTAAAAACCAAACTGAACAGGTACTATGAGCTCCATTGAAACACACCAGGAAGAGAACAACAAACAGGAGCCACAAATCTGTCACATGAAATTCTGGCTTCAACAGCAACCTCTAAAAGCTGCTAGGTGGTTATCACAAAATAAACCAGCCTGACACAGCTTCACCAGCATGGCTGGTGCTGTTCGCTGCCTCTGGATCTCAAACTCCTGCAGTCCTTCCAAGTCTTCAGACATGTGATGAAACAGAAATGCCTCAGCAGACATTTCTCACACTTTAGCCTGTTACCCAGAAGCATAACCCCACTGGTGCTCAGTTGCTCTGTCCTCCAAATTTAGAGAGATGAACTGCAGTTATTTTAGACCATTTTCTCAACCAGCGAATTCCCTGTCAAAAATTTTGGTACAGGATGCAGCTAGTTTTTGCATATGTTTTTAAAATTTTCTTATAATTGAAACAATTGACTTTTTTATTAACTCCCAGGATCTCAATTTATCAAAATATCGATTTGCTCAGTTTGTCTTACTGCTGTTGTCAGTGTCTTTATAGAAGTAGTGGGCTGAATACTGTGAAATGCTTTGTGTTTCTCCACCAGATTAGCTTCTGTGTCTTTTCTGCAGATACCATATGGCGTAATATGGGAAGAGACAAGACTATAATTAGTAGATCATTAGCCTGATTGCAATATTTAACTGAAATAAAATGCTAATAAGAGGTTTTGTTCTGCAGACATTGACTGCAAGTGTACAGGAATCAACAGATGATTGCACA
Organism: Cettia cetti; assembly: GCA_013401135.1. Taxonomy (NCBI): domain Eukaryota; kingdom Metazoa; phylum Chordata; class Aves; order Passeriformes; family Sylviidae; genus Cettia; species Cettia cetti. The sequence continues at coordinate 147,971 of VZUI01040937.1, forward strand.
GCATAGAAATCACTTCCATTGGCAAATGACCAAGCTTAGTATGCAAAGATTCTTTACTGTCAGAGCATCTTGCTTTATCCTTCTGCAGAATGAGGGAGTTCATGACTTTTAATCCTGTCATTTTTCAGACTGCATGGTCAGTAACAACTATTATTTGTCAAGTCTTAGTGGCATAATAGATCTGTGTTTGAAATAGAGCTTTTTTAAATTTTGGTATTCATATAATTTAAAATTTTTTATTGGCATAATTTTGATGTTCTTTTTGCAGCAGAAATTATCATTGATCTCTTGAGATGTATTTGAAGGTTTTGATAGGTTCTTTTCACATCAAAGTCATAAAGCAATTTTGGTTCATTGGATGTGAAACCATCAGCCTCGGTTTCTGGTTTCTTGCTATAGCAAGAAATTATCTGGTATCCAGATCTGTTAACACAGACACTGTCTGGAGATGATGCATTTGTCCCATGCCATGGATTTAATTTTTCCTTTTGGTTTGCAAGACTATTTGAGTTTAGTGTTTATTGTTCAGTATGAACTGAGCCTTGAGAGGAAGTCCTGATGTTAGTGTTTCTTTTCTGGTGACCGTACACTAATGAACAGGCCTATTTTCCTATACAATCTACTAAAAAGTTTTGTTGGTACTTTCTGGTCTTCAGAGAGAGCAGAGAGATCCAATTAGACCAATTCTCAGGACTCTGTACAGTTGACTTTTTCATACCTGCAAGGGTGAAGTTTCCCCAGCCTCTCTCAACAACTTTCTCTTTGTATCTTCCTGCAGCTTGTCACTATTGCCACTTGCCTTCTGCCTGGCACTGCTGAGAACAGGTCTACACCTCGCAGAAAGCAGATCAGCCAGATCAGCCCCCAACCTGTACCTCTGCTCAGGGTTATCCTTCCCCAGGTGCAGGACCCTGCATTTGCCTTTGATGAATTTTGGAAAGTTCCTCTCTGCTCATCCCTCTAAACTGCTGAAGGGCTGCCCAGCTCTTTGGGGTTTCAGGCACTCTTCCAGCTTTGTGTCATCAGGGAACTTGCTGAGGAGGCCTCTGCACCTCCATCTGAGTCACTGATGAACAAGCTAACTCAGCAGGGTGAGAGATGCCTTGACCTGCTGTGAAGCAGAAGTTGCATAGGAAAAACAGAGTGCCAGATATTGAAAATGAAGGTGTGCAGTTGGGCTTGTGACATATTGGGTGAGCTGTGTTACAGAAGAGCCAGTCCTTGTATTTTTTAACCTTTTCCATATCATTTCACCATGGTTTCTTCTTTCCCCCTTCCAAACCAGGTCAATGCCAATTATATAAACCATGCATGTACTTCTAAAGCCATCATGTGTGGAGGCCATTGAAAAGAGTCATTGAAGTATATGAGCAAGCACAAGGCACATCACCAGAGGCACTGAGGCACAAAAGGTCTATCAGAAAGGTCTCAGCAGCTCACTGAGGTGGAATAGATAGAAGAGGGAGTCTTTATCTTACATGGTTTTATTTCCAGATAAAATAAGGAAAACTGTACGTACACTTCGTTGCAAGCATACTGACGGATGGCAGACTTTAAAAAGAAGTGGAAAGCCTTGTCAAAAACACAAATATAATTAATACAGGTTTTCTATGACCATTTTGGTTTCTCACATTGTTGATTTATGCACATATTTCTTCTTCCACACATTTATCCTCTTTAGACTCTCATAGCAAGCACATTTCCTTTCTAGTTCAACCTCTTACTCTCATTCTGTGGCACATCCAAGCCAGGGTGAGCAGGAGTGAACAAGCTGCAGCAGTAGCAGGTTAGCAGCTGCCTGTACCCAGGGCTTGTGTCCACATCAGAACTGCCACCAGTGCCATTTACTTGTGTCCCACCTGGGGACTGACCTCAGGGATGAGACAGGATGGGGTGGGCCTTACACCCAGCACTGCACAGACAGATCAAGTCCTGTAATGGCAGTCAGGGGAACAGAATCACCTGCAATTTTTCTTTCCATTGGAGTAGAGAGACACGGAGTTTAAGGAAAAGGAAGGAGAAAATATTTTTTTCACGTGCTTTTCCATCTGGATTACCACCTTGATGTGTTTTCTTTACCAGAATCTCAAACACTGCAATAAGCAGCTGCGTTAGGAAGCTACACCGACCAAGGCTGGGTCTCTGCCTCTTGGAGCATAACATGGGCCGTGAGACTGGCAGGGACATGGGAAGCAGAGGGGCAGGTGACAATCAGGCAGGCAGTGGTTGAGGCGGTGATGCTGAGCGCTGGAGGCATCCACCCAGGCAGGCAGCAGTGCAAGAACGGGCAGCATCGGTGCAGGCAGGCTTCCACCTGCTGGCCACAAGCAGTTCCACAGATACTTTTCCGAGCTGCCTGATCGCATCCCAGCAGATGGGCCTCGCAGGAATGACCACACTGTGAAGCCCCGGCATCATGGCTCAGGGGCCAGGGTGGGTCAGCCACAGGTCTTTGTCATGCAGTTTGGTGTATCAGGGGAGTTTACCCCAGCATGAAAGAGATTATAAACGGATGTGTATTTGTATCTGGAAGGAAATTACATCTTCCTGATAGCCTCTGGGGAAGGCAGAGGGTTGGAAAGGATGCTCACTGCCCAGAGTGGGGGAAGTGTGAAAAAAACCTCCAGATTGCTGTAGTCCACACTCTCTCCAATGTGTGGGTAACTGGAGGCTACAGGAGAGCCAGCTGAGTGGTTCCCATGGGTGGTAAAACTCACCCAAAGATGAAAAAAAATCAAAATAAAAATATATCTGTCCCTCCTTCCTCACTCTCTCTTCAAAAGGCATCACTCTCTAGTTGTGGAAAGCTGCCTAGCATTAGTAGGTTTGTTTATGGCTTTGGTTTGAATGACAATTTTTCTTTCCTTCATGGAACTCTCAGGCACCAGAAAATGGGCTCTGGTTTCTTAGGTTAAATCCTTCTCACTCCCTCTCTGGCAACAGTGAATTTGTTTTCAGAGGTTTGATACTAATAGCATTTGAATGGTTTCTGTTTAAAGGAAAATAATGTCATTATTTCAGAGAGAGATCCAGAGCTAATAGAAGGGGAGATAATGGCTTGTGATGGTCTGGGCAAGGGCCCAAAAAGTAGACTATTAGCATGTGTAGTAGCAAGTTTAGGGCTTTGCAGACCAGCCTGCTGATGCCAGCCCAGAAACAGTCCAGGAAAATCAGAACTCTTCTCCAGAAATTCAATCTGTGATATGTAGGAACACAATGGATGAGGTTTGTGCTGAACATATAAAGCATAACATATATGGGAACACATCATGCCCTTTCCACGATTGTCATCAGTGGTCAGTGCAGGGTGTCCTATGCTACCACCCAGAGGTGAGCTCTGAGAATGCTGCTTCTCCAACATTAAAAAAATAAGAAAAGAGAGGAAACAATCTTCCCCTCTATGATAAAATATTTCTTTTCAAGCTTTTTCCTTGAAAGCTGGCCAGACTTTTCCTTCTGTTGACTTCCTTCATTTCCCCAGCTTCTGAGCAAAGGCTGAGCAAAGAAACTAAAAAAACTCCAAAAAATACAGAGCAGACATATCTGAAGCAGCATGTTTTGAGACAGAAAATGTTGGTGAACTTTTCTTTAAAACTTCTTTCTTTTAAAACTGTAAAACTCAAGATTATATTGAGATTTCTAAAAATGGTTGTCTGTTTTTTTTGTCTTTTTCTAGTGCTGAAGGTTGTTAATAATCTGTACATGTTTTTTGCACGTGGTTTCTGTAGCTCCTTATGACAGCTTATCTCTCCATTTGACATTGAGGACATTGTCTATGGCGCCAGAGCCAAAAAAGCCATTAACAATCTTCAGACTGGCATCCCTTTAACAATAACTTCTTTCATGGCCTGGATAAAGTATTAGAAAATATTTAGCCTTTCTGAGAGATGATTAGGATGATCTAATGGGGCTGTTTCATCTCTGATGTCAATAATTGTATGTTTTCATCTCGTTGCTCACTTTGTATTGGTGTCACAAATTTTCTCTTAGCTATAAATGTGGCCTGTAATTTCCATTACAGCATATGCAGAGTTGTCTATGAGTAAAATGTAGTTGGATTTTGCTTTTTGCTGAGAAGGATAAAGCTGCTCAGGGGCTTTCTGGTGGAAAAACTTTCCTGGAAAGTGTGAAAAAGGCTCAGAGAGGGGATGTTGACCATTTTCTCTGCTCACATTAGTACCCAGCCTGCATTGCTTGCATGGCAGCCTGCTGGGGAGCCTCCTTTGCACACCCAGGCACTATCAGCTGACAGACCTTTGATTGTTAGGGACTTCTGGACATGTATGCCCTGGGCAGCAGCCCCAAGGTGTTTCTTTCTGCCCCTCTCATCAGCCACAGTGTGTAGTTTAAGCTGCAGGGAGCAGTTTGGGTGTGCTGCTGGCTGGGCTGTTGCATTGGAAGTACAGTCCCCCAGTGCTGGTACCCCTGTCCTCCCATCCTCAGGAGCTGGGGAGATGGCCTCAGGGGCAACATCCTGCTCCTGGACATGAGAACAGGGCTCTCACAGGTCCCCTTAACACGGGTGTACATAAATGGCATAAACTCTAAGAAGCCATTTAAATAGAAATCTGCAGCGTTCAGCCTCACTCACGTGTACCTCGCTCCAGCCACGCTGATCAGCTGCAAATTCAATCACCTGCTGCACCTCTTTTGAAGTCTCTGCCTGTGACTGTATCTCTGCCACCAGCCTTTCTCCCTCTTTGAAGTCCTTTGCCTGCACAGAACTTACTTTGTTCTCATACTTCTTACAGATTTAATCTGCTTTCTGCAGCTTGGCATCACTGCAGAAACACAAGGTGAAACGGAAAAGAGATTAAAGAAATCCCCAGGATCTGAGAGATCCAATTTTACCTGCTGAGCATCCATGCTGCTCAGGAGATATGGGTCTCCTTTGCCTTCTCCTGTTGTCATGTCACAAATGGTGGAGCTTCTCCTGTTTTATGTGCATTTATTTTGTGTAAGTCAGTATTCCATAAAAGATAAGATGCTCAAATAAAACGGAATAATTCTTGCTTTAAGACATTTTTGTAAAATTCCTCAGATCATCAGTAAATTAGTAGGAAGATTCTTATCAGATAATGAATAAAACTAGATGTAGTAAAAAAACAGACCTCACAAGTACAAATTATCTTCCTGCGTGTGAAGCAGTTTTATTGTATCCATATCCTTAGGTCACAGGGGAAACAATAATGATTTTGCTTTTTAACTGATAATTATTGACAGTATTTATTGGTTCTCCAGGGAATTTAGCTTTTCAGTGACTTTAGCTTTTGGTCCCATGACTTCGGCAGAATATCTCAGACCCTCTTCTGGGGTGGGTGCAAGCACCTCTGCAAGTTCCCTCTGCAAGGATGATGCTGGCACAGCCTGGAGAGATGGTGACACCTGCAGAGTAGCCCAGGAGACAGCACCTAAGGCCTCATCTCAGGGAATGTCTTAAGGGAGAGAGAGGAGAAATTAGTGAGTCTGTGGAATGCCTTGCTTCCTTGCTTCCTGGGTAGGCTCCTGATGGCTGTGAGGGTGAAAGCCTGTGTGTGTGCATCCACCACAGCATCCGCTGCCTGGATCTGGGCAGCTGCACAGTCCCCTGCCAAAACCCCTGCTGCTTAAGCTGCCTTTGACCTCCTGCTTTTCACAGCCCAGTACAGCTGCACCCCTGCTCCTTGCACCTTCCCAGAGCGACTCCTTTGACACAAACAACCATCGGGCAGCCCCAAACTCCGTGGCTGAGGTCAGGGAGTCGACACCATCCCTCCAGCTGCGAGAGCCCTGGAGTGCCCCCACAAGGCCATCTTCTGCATCCCTGGGCCACAGGGTCCACACAGAGCCCTTCTCCTGCCTCATACCACCCCCTCTGCCACATCTGCATCACCAGGCCGTGGTGTAACATATTGTACTCTTCAGGAAACTAGCTCAGCGCTCCTGGAATTAGAATCTGAGTGACGCTGGCTGAATCATAACCTTTAAAAAAATAGCAGGGTATGGGGTTTTTTGTCTGTTTTTCCCACAAAGGAACAAAGCCGGATTTAAAGGTCTGCTGTGGGTGGATGATTGCAACCCTTGATCCCCAGCCAGAAGCATTACATTACATAAAGAGTATTTTTCTTCATTAGGAATTAATCTGTGCTAACCAACTGTCAGCTGCTGGTAACGACCATTTATTAACATGCTGCCCTCCCCGGACTACGGGCCTTTAACTGACTTATTACATTAGATGTAATATGAAAATGCACTTATCCATATCCCGGGCATTCACGTGGCCCAGCTTCCCGCCCGTCTGCCCAGGCGTGTGCTGGTGCAGGGGAGCGAGGGCAGCCGGGCAGGGCAGGGCAGGGCGGGGCGGGGCAGGGCCTCAGCCTTCCTCCTGCCTCCTGCTGCCTGGCTGCGGGGTGTAACCTCAGCTCACCAGCAGTCGAGCTCATAAAAAAAGACCTGTCTGTAAAAAGTCCTGCTTTGGGTTTTATACTGGGGGGCATTATTTGCCTCCATGGCAGGAACCAGCAATGCTGTAGGCATGGAAAAGCCTTTCTATGCATTTATGGAATGCATGTGTTCATTGATGTTTAAGTCATTGGTTTTTTCTGCCTGGTGGGATTTTTTTAGGTGTGCAAAATGAGTCACTTCTGGGCTACCTGGTAATCTTCACAGGTGTTATGGAAAAGCCAGGGCTGTTGTTCATGAAAGAGTTACCACCTCTCTGCAGTATAATGAAACATTTAATGAAATAGATGAAAAACATATGCACAAAAAAACCCACAACCAAACAAAAAAAATTCCAAGAAAAATCAAATTCCACTCTCAAATCATGCCACTTCTGCAGGAAGAAATGGTGGATATAAGCAGGGCTTGTATAGCTTGATAGCAATAGGACAAGGGGAAACAGTTTTAAACTGAGAGATGATAGGTTTAGATTAGACATTAGGAAGAAATTCTTTACTGTGAGGGTGGTGAGGCACTGGAGCAGGTTGCCCAGAGAAGTTGTGGATGCCCTAAGCCTGTAGATATTCAAGGCCAGGCTGAATGGGACTTTGAGTGACCTGGTCTAGTGGAAGGTGTCCCTGCCCATGGCAGGGGAGCTGGAACAAGATGGTCTTTGAGGCCCCTTCCAATCCAAACCAAATTCTGTGATTGAAGTCCGGCTGATGTGAGATTTTTTCTGTAAACAAACTGGGGAGCTCTGAGGAGGATCTCAGACAAAATGAAGGTCACTTAGTCCAGGGAAATAAAGAGCAGAGGAAACACAAGATATGTCTGCACAAATTTAGGTACATAAACTATATATAAACTTTACTTCATACCCACAGGCCTTAACAGACCCAGCAAGGGAGATTCAACTGGGCTAACAGGGAATACTTCCTAATTTTAAGGCTGGTTAATCACTGGTAGAAGCTCAGTGGGGAGGCTGTGGCATTGCAGGTTTTTAAGAGCAGTCTGCACAAGCACCTGCCAGAAATGGTTTAAATGTGGCCAATGATGCCTTCAGGCACAAGAGCCTCAGTTGCCTGGTCACCCCAGCCCTGTTTGGCCTGACTGTTTTGGCAGCACTTGGCGTGGCAGCCTTGTCTGTGTGGTGGGGGCATGCCCCAAGACTATCATTCCTTGCCCAAAAAGGTGCTGGTGCTGGAGCTGTGTTGAGCCTTGGTCTGCTGTGCCTGAGATCTGGCACACACTGAGCCCTAATGCCAAGTGTGTGTGCCCCACCCAAGCACTCCAGGAACCCAGCTCAGCAGCTTCACCCTCCTTATTCTTCCTGATCATTGACAAACATTTTCCAGCCTCTTTCTCTTTTCAGCTTGTTTCTGGGTGACTCCTGATCTCCTGCCTTATGGGGAGCAGGAACAAGGACTGGGGTAGACACCAGGAGACAGTTGGAGGAGTGTCTGTTTGGCCTCAAGTGCATGTGAAGCCTTTGACTCCATGGGCTGCTCTGCTGATAGCAGAAGGTGGGGAGGCTGGGATGGGAGATGGGTGAGCTGCTTGAGGCATTGAGGGACCTCCAGGTTCAGAGTGGCAGCTGGGAAGTCACACCAGGGGTAGTTTTACACCACAGTGCCAAGCCTGGACAGGCAGCTGAGCCTGGAGGCTCAGGAGATATTAACACTGAGGCTTTCTGTCCCTTACAGGCTGAGCCAGGGCTCAGAGACATGCCTTGGAGAGGCCATGAAGCATTGCAGCAGCCTCCCTGCTAGAAATGGATGTGCCTGGAAGCAACTGTGAGCATTTTATAGTTTAGGTGGCAGCTTAGCAGCACGGGATAGAGTGATTGAGGCATGAAACTCTGTGTCTAAGGTTCATCCTGGGTGGCTGCTCCAGTCCTGGTGGTGGTCCTCCTGTGGGCTGCCTCCTGGACCCTCACCCACCATCCGGCCAGGCCGTGACTCCTCTCACCATTGTGTCTTGTGCATCCACACAGCCTTGATTGAGGGTTAAGTGAGGATAAGCCTAGGACTTCTTTCTGAGGTTGCTTTCTCCTCTGTGAAATCAAACAAATTTTAATTTTTATTATTTTTAAAAGGCTGTTTTACCTCTTCTTAATTAAATTGCTTCAACTAATTGGATTCACATAGTAAGGAAACCTTACAGAGTTTGTATTTGTGAAGCAGCCTCAATGGTCCCTTCCCTTGGCAGAGTACCAGAACAAAGGTTTTGCACTGGAGATGTTAGTCACTTATTTTCATGGCTTTTGTCACCAGCTGAGATGTGGGAAGATTAGTGACATTCTGTAATATTTACGTCAGCTGCCAGAGAACTGAGGAGGAGAAAGCACAAACATTACAGCTGTGATTAAAGAAAAGCTGGAGAACTGAGGAGCAGCTAATGGCTAGGCAAAATACTGCCTTTGGCAGAGTCACAAAAATACTTACTTTCATTTGGTGGGGGACTTTTTTCCTTTTCTTGCCTCTTTCCCTTCTTTTTCCTCTTTTTAAAGGAAGCCATATCCTGCTAAGCACTGCTTAGCTGTCTCTGCAGGAGGGTGAGGAGAGCCCTTCCATGGGAGGCTGAGCATGGGGAAGGGGAAACTGATGGGCAACATTGTTCCTGGGTAGCATCACTGCTGGATACCATCACCACTTGACAGCTCCAGGCATTCCTGGACAGATTAATGAGGTGCACAACCACACATACAGAGCTCCTGCCTTACTCTGTGTGAGTGGTGTGAAGGCTTATGGCAGCTCAGAAAGAGCCATTTCCATTTAACAGCTCAGTTCAAAATTGAATTGCATCTCCTCTGTCACTTAGGGCACAGAGTGCCCAAGAGCCTGGGACAGATCGTTTGACCCCAAGTAATCAGCAGGGCCTCCCATTTCAATCCTTTCATTTGCTTTCTCTCTCATACACCAGCCCTTCTCCAAACAAAGGAGCCCTTCAAAGCAAGAGCTCCTCCTCCTGTTCCTCTCCTAGGTCACCAATGAAAGGAAGGTCTGATGCAGTAGGAATCTGACAGGAAGATCTTGCAATCAGACATTGCCTTTTCAGAGTGTGCACCAACCTCCCTCATGGATGGAACACACAGGGAGAGCCTCCACCTCAGCCTCAGAATAAAGGAAACACTTCTTTCAGTGTGCCACCCTGGGAGCATCTCAGAGACCTTTGGGGCAAGGTGACACTGACCCCCATAAAGAAAGTATCTCACAGGAACAGAACATGGACCAAGCCCTGAGGAAACGTCCTTTGTCACCTTCCCCAGGGTGGCAGCTTGTGTCCATGGTGCCATCGTGGATGGGGGCTGTGGTTAGGTTGATGACCACCTAGATGTTTGGTGTCTCCAGGTCTGGCCAAGCAGGAGCCTTCCCTTCCCTTCCCTTCCCTTCCCTTCCCTTCCCTTCCCTTCCCTTCCCTTCCCTTCCCTTCCCTTCC
>VZUI01040940.1:0-132500 GCA_013401135.1 Cettia cetti
TTCTCTTCTCTTCTCTTCTCTTCTCTTCTCTTCTCTTCTCTTCTCTTCTCTTTTTGTTTTTTTTATTTCTTTTCTTTCCCTAACCCTAACCCCAACTCTAACCCTAACCCTAACCCTAACCCTGACCCTAACCCTTGCAAGAAATTAATTCTGACTTTTCCTTTATTCTCAAAATCTGCCATCCTGCATTCAGTGAGCAAACTCTGTACACGAGGGTCCCTGGTGGGTCTTTCCTGGATCTTCTGTGTCGCTGTGGACCCCTGTGTAAGCACGTGGGGAGTGCCAACCCAAGGAAAGGCCAGCAATGCTTTCCTATCTGCTTTGCACAAGACAAATGGTTGTGGAGGATAAAAGGCAAACAAATTCTGGAGCTTGCCACCTGGAATTACTGAGGCCTTATTTTAAGAGGAACAGAGGCTGAGACTATGTGGTTGTACCTTTAAATGGCAGCACTGGCACTTCCTGCATCTTGTTGCACCCAGCCACAGCCTCTCATTCCCACATTTGTGCTGCACCTCAGCTGTGTTGGAAAAAATTTTTTATTGCCATGTGGTGAGCTGGATTAGTGAATTGCTCTACATTTGAAACAGCTTTCTTGCTTTTATTTATGTTTAACCTGGATCCATTTTCTGGTCCAACTCATTCCCTGAAAACACTACTTTGGCACAGCTGAGGAGGCTGTGGAGGGACAGAGAATGGTTGCTAAAGAGGAGATTTGTTCATGATACTATTTTGGGGGGTAACTGGTGGTTTTTTGGGGGGTTGGGGGGTTTTATGCCTTTTTTGAACATGCCAATTGTAATTCTGTAATACTTTGGTTCAGTTAGAGAGCTGAGTTTTGTAATGCTCATTTTTCTTCTGGCTCTTTCCTCTCCACATTCTCAGCTCTTGGCTTCCACAGCTGTGTGGATAGAGCAGTTTCTGGGGCTGTACTGCCTCACAGAAATTATTTCAACCCACTGACTGAGTAAAAAACAAAGCAGGAAACCGGTGGTGAGCGTAGAGGATATTTGCTCCTCTGATCATCCAGGGCAGAGCCCAGCAGCATGTTGCAGTCTGCTGGGGAGGGAAAGGAGTCAGGCAAGAAACTGGCTCAGGGCCTGGAGAGGGGGCTGGGAAGTCAGATGGCAGTGATGAGACCTCTCTTCTCACGTCCTCGACTCCACAGGGAGATCCTTGACTGCAGTCTGTCTGCTTAGGAGAGCTCTCTTGTAGCAGCCTTTCTTCCAAGCTCCAGCCAGACCGGGACACGTGAGCTGGCTGGGGAGCGTGCCAGAGGAGATGAACAGCAGCAGCACGCAGGAGGCAGAGTGACTATCCCTGAACCACCCACGCCACAGCCCCAAGCATGTGAGCCCTTCCATTGCAATTCCAGTGGGTGCTGCAGGCACCTGAGTCTTTCCAGAGAGAGACCAGAGGGGCTCATGGAATGCTGGTCACAGACTCCTCCCCTGGGCATTGATTTCCTTAAAATTATCTTTGTGTCAGTAACCTCACATGCTGTAAAACAAGATAGTAAGCATTACAGTAAATTTTTGTGAAAAAAATCTACATCATAAACAGCCCAGTTTTCCTAAAGGAAGTTTTGAGAAGCTACATGTGCACACAGCTTATGCCTGATTGTACATTGGGAGTAATTGTTTCTTATGCAGGTATTTTGAGTCTAAGACAGGCCAAGATGGCATGAATGTAAATATTGTTGCAAAAGCTCTCTGAAGATTACATGTACTTGTGCTACAATGTAATTTCTTTGATTAATTATGATTTCATTTTTTGCATGGGTGACAGTTGAATATGGAGCTGCTAAAGAAAAGGCAGCAAGGTTTTGATTCTAGGGTACTTATTTTTTAAATTACTGTGGCTTTAGACTGATGAACAGCACATAATCCCAGAGTGACAGGATTCAGTCCTGGTAGTTTTTAAAAAGGACAGGGGAATGTGTATGAGAAAGAGAGAAGCAGAGTGCAAAGTAAACAAAGCAGTTGATTTAAAGTTAAGGCATCACCATCAGAAATTTCCCTAAAAGTCCTTGAGTGTTCTCTCTTTAAAATAGATCTGAACCATTAATCTTTCTGGGCCAGGCAGACTTTTAAATTGCATTTCAAATCAAATATTCCATAAAGAGCACAGAAATAGTAAATAATCTAGTTTGTCTTTTAATCATTCAGAGACTTAGTAAAAATAACTTTGTTTTCAAGTTGTGCATTCTTCTGCTTTTGCACTTGTCCTCTTCTGAGGGGTAGGTCACACTAATGGGGCTACTGGAAGAAGTCCATGCTTTTTGCAATCAGTTGAGAAAAAAGCCTGAAAATCCATGGGGAGGTGATCCTCCACCTGGGTCACTTGTGTCTATTCCAAATGAGATAGCTACTCCACCACTTGTGACCAGTTGTATTGAAAACTCTGAATTTTTTGTCTCAGTAGAATAAAAAAATACGTTTATTCACGGATGTGCTAAAGGTTATTATCAAAAGCAAATAAATGAAAACATTTATTGCAAAATATAGGGAAAGAGATATTTGTATCTCTGCACACTTCCCAGATAACTCTGGCTGACTTTACTCCTTAAGTTCTTCCCCTTATTTTTCTTTCTCTCTGGTTTTAAAAACACTGTAGTGAAAGTAAGAAAGTTGTGAAGACAGAAGACCAATTTTAGGCATGGTACAAGCAAATGCAGCTTCTGTTTCTTGGGCGTTATGTTTGCTAACTCCAGAGTGAGTTTAGCCTGTAGCTGATACTGCTGAAAACTGTGGCAAGCAGAATTTGCATGTTTGCTTTCAAGGCAGCTGTGATAATAGCAGCCTAAATAATTGCTCTTTCTGGGTCTTCCTTATAAAAATGATTTACTGCATCCACCAGTGAGGGGATTTGGCATAATGATGTTGCCTCAGCACAAGGATGATATCCTAAGCTGCTCACAGGTGTTGGATCCAAAGCCTCAAGAAAGTGAAGACCTTCAAAGAAGGTGCACCTTCTCCAGACTGTTGCATAAACTTGATGTGGAGGCCAAGTGGTAGCCCTGTGAGTTCTGACCTCCTGCAGTTTGCCACGAAGCAGAATCTCCCAGTTTGTGTAGCTGTCTGGTGACCTCGTTTGAGAAGTGGTAAAATCCAGAGCCGCAACACAGCTGTGCCAGGAATGTGTCTGACACAGGTTTTCATGACAGCGTGTATGCAATGACCTTGATCAAAGGTTCCTGCTTAGAGTTAGTGCTTTGCCTCAAATATGTAAAAAGTGTCCTAGCTTTAGGTTCATGGAATCATAAGATGGCTTCGCTTGGAAGGGACCTTAAAGATCACCTAGTTCCAGTCCCTCTGCCATGGGCAGGGACAGCTTCCAGTAGACCAGGTTGCTCAGAGCCCCATCCAATCCAGCCTTGAACACTTCCAGGGACAGTGCATCCACTTCTCTGGGCAACCTGTTCCATTGCCTCACCACCCTCACAGTAAAGAGCTTGCTCCTAGTATCTAATTTAAATTTACTCAGTTTGAATTCACTCCCCTTCATCCTCCCCTCTTTCCAACACGCCCTTGGAAAAAGTCTACCTCCCTCCTTCTTGTAGGCTCCCTTCAGGCACTGGAAGGCCACAAGTAGGTCACCATGAAGCGTTCTCTCCAGGCTGAATAATCCCAATTCTCTTCAAGTTCCTATTCTTGAAGTCAAACTTGCCCTGTAGTTTTCGGACATTGTTAGTGAAGTATCTGAGAGCAGGCAGCTGGACCAAACAGGATGTTGCAAGGCTAGAAATTGTAAATTACATTTGCTTGGGCCATCCCTCTTCTTTGGGATTACTTTGGGAATTGGATTTCTTTTTTCTTAATGGATGAAAAGTCAGTCTTTCTTGCAATACTACTGATACCTTCTGTTTTCTTCCTATGTTATGAGACAAACCTAGAGGCTAAGTTGCCGTCTGGCACTTCCCAGGGGCTGTGTTCACACCACATGCAGAAGGTCCAGGCTCTCAATGGCTTGGAATGAGTACTGGAATACCCACTACCTGCAGGATCCCCTCCATGCATCCCAGACTGCATCAGTCATCTACCTTATACAGTGTAAAAAAATTTCCCCACCTAGAAGAAAAAGTACTCAGATAAATGTCTGTGACTTACAACATGCTTTGATCCCTACAGTGTCTCTTTTTTTGTGTTTTTCTTTTTTTCTGCAGAAAATGTGTAATCTGTCCCAGCCCTTAGAATGCACAATTTTAAGGGACAGCCAAATCCATTTGAGTTTTAAGTGACAGCCCTGGTTTTCTCTAAGTTCTTATCCTGAATTTTAATCTCCAGTGAAACAAAATAGTTAGATTTATTTGGCATGTTTATTAGCAATCAAACCTACAAATGTGCCCTTCTGGTCGAACTCAGTAGACACACAGCTTTGTGTAATTGAGACTGCAGCATGACAGAGAGTTCTGTTATGGCTTCACATATTGATCAGTCCAATTTAATTTCCTCATGGGGCCTGAACCAAGCTAGGGATGGTGGATTGTGTTGAAGGCTTGATAAGCCTATTTTAACAAAGCATCTCAAGGGCTTCTGAAACAGAGACAATTATCAATACTGATACATGTTTCCTTTCATCAAAAGGTAAGGGCTCATTAATAGGCTGCACAACAGCTGCTGTTTGCAACAAATGACTTTTTTTTTTAATTAACGTGGAGATACTGCTTCCTCACCTGTTCATTTACCAGTTGGCTGTTTCCTAAAGGAAAAGAAATTGGGTTCCAGGTTTTGATTTTACTGGTATATGTGACAGCAGTATCTTCTGCACTGCAGTATTCACTGTTTTGGTAATTGAAGCCTAGATTATATTTTAGAGTAATAGTCCCATCCCACTGCTTATGCCCATGTCTGAACAACCCACACCAACAAATTCTGGTGTTTTACAACTTTTGAATTTTGCGTCAAGTTACTGATGATGTCTGCTATTTATAATGTTAGTATTACAGGTTAAATAGTCTTCTGTTAAAGCTTTGGCAGTCAGCATTTTTGTTCATCATTAGATATTTCAAAAATGTTTTTAAATTGTGTTTATTTTAGGCTCTCAATTATGAGAAAGAAGCTCATTGTTGCTTCCTATTGTTTTATCTTTACTATGTAAAAATCCTAACATTTAATTTATAACCTGTTTGGTGTAGGTGTGTTGTGGATATTAAATTCCATACTGCTGTTTTAAAGCTGCAAATTAGATGTACAGAAAGAAAACATCATCAAGGCAAATTGCTTTGTTAAACCTGATTTTAAACATAGTTTTTGTATCACTAGCTAGAAGTTTAGTGCCTTACAGAAAGGTTATCCTTAGCTAAGAGCAGTTGCTTTTGTTTTGTTTATTCACCAGGAAACAATTTAAACCATTTAACAGCTGCTATAGTGTTTTCTGATTTCTTTTCCATTTCACACTCATTTTCTCAATAATTAGCACAGTTCTACTCATTAATGATGAATTGAAAGTAGCAGCAGTACATTCAAAGGAAATTGGAAAAATCTTTGTTCCTAAGCATGAATGAGTGTGGGTGAGTGAAAGGTGCAGAAAATTGGAAAGGTAGGTGGGTCAATTGCACCAAATGCAATTGACCAATGAACCAAACTGTAATATGCTCAAAATGTTATTTTACATATTTGGTGCATCATGGTAGGTGGCACCTTACCTGTTTTTTCTTCTTTTCTTGATGTCTGAACTTTTAGAATAACTTTTTTCAAGGAAAGTTACTTTTTTCATAATAATAAAGAAATATTTAGCATTGGTAACTGTTGCCTAAAATTGTAAGTCAAATGTTTCTTAGGAGATCAAAAATAGGCAATTCGTTGAAAAGAAATACGTTTTAGTTCTCCATGTATCCCGGAATTCTTATGAAGTTGTGACTCATATTCAACCTTACTGGAATTCATGGTACTGGAGGCCCCATGAATGTTTAATAGGAGATGGCTGGTACAATCACTGTCCGCCAGGCTGCTGTTTACTGTCACTTCTCTTCCCTGGTTAGTCATGACTGAAATGTGAAGATGAGTGGGTTCCTGTAAAATGCCTTCAGCAATGATTAATTCAGATTAATCACCTAATTTTGCAAACATTGGAGCACTGAAAGAACAGTAATGGTGTGAGAAATCCCCTAAACTTACCTAATATTAGATATATTCTGGATTTAGTTCTGCAAACATACAGATGGGGCCAATTCAGACATTCCTAGTGATGAGATGGAACCAACAAGGAGCTTCTTTGATTTCAGTGGCATATAGCCATTAATAAAACTGTGCCATTCATAGTGGTAGGTTGAGTATCACAGATTAGCAGGATTGAGAGCAGTTTCAACATACTTTATTTAGGTCTTTGCTTACTTCCTTAGTTCTCCTCCACCCATGTTCCTCTTGTCAGCATCTGTTCCATGCCACAGCCACTGCAACTACCTGCTCAAACCATTGCACAGAGCAGGAGGAGCAGAGCAGAGTCTGCTTTTTAGGCAAGGGTTCTAATTGCATTCATATTTTAAAAGTCATTATTGCAATATGTAGCTGGTTTGTGCTACAAAATAGAAATTTAGAAATGAACTATTTTTAGGAACATACAGTGCTGGAAAAAAGTCGATTATTTGATTCTAAAGTGGAAGGAAACTAGGTAGACATGAAAACCTATAGGAATGTTCCCTATACCTGGGACATGCATTAAGTAAATTTTTCTCCATATAACTGGAATATATGCTAATTAAAGTCTTATATATTGGGCCAGGAACAATGTTTATCATTGCTTTTAAACCTTAATGGTATGTTTCATTATGGCCCTCACTAATTTTGGAAACTGAGGCTGTGAAATGTGAAGTAATTTCTTCTCTTAATAATGCAAATTATCTCATATTAAGTAATGCCATTTATTATTTTCTCCTTAAATCTCTAGGTGCTGAAGTGTTGTATATGAACATGTCAGCATATAATGAAGGTCGGCTTCAGTCATCGTTCTGGATTGTTGATAAACAGCACGTATACATTGGAAGTGCCAGCCTGGACTGGAGATCATTGGGACAGGTAATTTAATTGAAAAACTAATCCTATATCCTTTGAGTGTATAATGAGAAAAAAAGTAGCATTTTGAGGACACATGGATAGCTCTATTTTCTGATAGCTTACTGGCAAAAACGCTAGCATCAGAAATTGTAGCAGCACAGTTTTGATGACTCTTCCATGTTGGCAAGGATGTGCTACTATAAATTTTGCTTCTTTTCATTATAACAGGTATCTTTCATGGTTATGCTTAAATTTTAAATATTTGATAGTTTTTATTGATTTCTGTAATGGTCATTGTATGTTCCAGTTTACTTATTAAAAAAAAAAAAAGTTAGCAAACTCATTGGTAAACAAACAACTGTGGAAACTCTGTAGTAATATCATGGGCAAGACCTAGTCCCTCTGATCTGCCATTTAAAAAAACAAACCCCAAATTTGGAAAGACTTCCAAATGGATAGTTGATATTATACTGGAATACCCACTACCTTTGGGGAGGGTCAAATTAATGGGTGCAGAATGTCAAATAGCATAAGGCTTTTGAAGGCTGCCTGTACTAGAGAAAATTCCACATTTTTATTTCTCATGAGAGTTGAAGCAACAACCAGTGCTAAGAACTCTGAGCAATCTGTGACCATTTTTGAGGAATTCATCAGTAACACAGCTTATTTGCCTTTTTGTAGGTATGTGTGCCATTTTTTATTTCTCCAACAGTCTCAGGATCATCAATGGCTGTCATGTTCATTTTTGCAATATACCACTGACTGTGAGACTGCTCTCAGCCACACTTATGAAATGAAACCTGTAGTTGGAGATTTCAGTAACTGAAATGCGCAACAGAGAGGGAAAAGCAGCAGTCCTAGGTAGTTATTAGTTGCTATAAAAAAGCTTGCTTTCTAAATATGAGCAGAACCTCAGAAACACAGGAATAATTTTTAACGTCAGTTCTAATGAGTTTGTAGAGAAGAAAGTGTGTCTTGGTTTTGCTGAACTTTTGAAGATTTGTTTTCAGCTAAGAGACTGGAAATCTGACTAAAAACAAATTAGCCAATTTAGTAAAGAAAGTGAATAAATGCATTTTTGCTCTTCCTGTGATATTAATTTACTTTAAAAGTATGTTTACAAAGGACTCTGGAACAGTGGTAGAAAAAACAGTGGTGTTAGAGAAGGTCTTGGAAAAGAGGATGTTGTATTTTCGGTCAATGTAAGAACATACAGTTTGGACTTTTGGACAGTTCAGAAAATGTTTTTACATTATCTGTGCCTCATGAGCTAAACTCTTCTGTCATAACAAAATAGCTCTTCATAGGATTTATTTAGCTTATAAATAGTTTATCTTTGAAGCTTCTTCCACTTGGGGGTTTGAGTACCAGGGAAAATAATAAATACAGGGAAAATAAGCACATTTACCACACAGATTATTGTATTATTTATATATTGCTAGTACATTTATGATCTTCATCACAGATGATGCAATTCCATATAGGTTTAGCCTTCTCATGCTGAAGCAAATCTTAAATCTTGTAACATACCTGAGTTAAACTTTGACACCAGTAACTTGAAGGCCAGTGTTCCAAAAGTGATTCCTCGATGTTAATTTTACCATTTTGGTGCATGCATTTGGACTTGTTTTAATCTTATTGTCATAGAACAGTGTACTTTTATATGTAGTTATAAGACGAAGCTCTGAGGAATATTTGTACAATGCAAAAAGAAATCTCTCTGCATTGTGGTAAAAGATAATCTGCTTTCAGTGACTTGAGAAGTGTATGCTGGGGTTTCAGAAGAGCCAAAGGAAATTAGATGCTTGGCCCCTGTTGGCGTTAGATATGAGTATTCGATTCCCTTACCCCAGAGTTGCAGGTTAATAAATCAGAGCAACTGTCAAAGAGATCTGATATGCTGTCCTAAAATAATAATGTCTTGAACTTTCCTTTTCATGTAAGAGGCAAAATAAGCACAGAACTTTGTCATTTTATTCTGAGTCCTTTCCTCAAGCAAAATGCTTTGCACATGTGTGGGACCTAATCTTAAAACCCACAATGAGCTGAGCCCTCACTGTGGGAATATATCTCCCACGGGTTCTCATTACCAGAGTCCCAGTATAGCTGCAAATGAGGGATCAGCTCCCTCCCCTTCTTCCTCTCCCCTTTCCTCTCCTCTTTTGTTCCTTTGCCTGATACTAAAAAAAAAACCACAAACCAACCAAGTCTCTTTAGCATTGTTTGTCTCCTAGGAGGCTAAATCTAAAGCCAAACCAATAATTTGACTTTTGACAGCTCCTTGGAAAACATCATCAGGACTTAAGCGCTTTGAGTTTGCAGTATTTGTGGAGAACTCTTTGTGCTTATAAGCTGGATACTAGAAATCAATCACATATGAAGCTTATTTAGTTTTGTTCCATTTTCTTGAGTTGCCAGCACTGACAAGAAGCAATATGAGTATTTTCTTAAAAGTAAATTTTCTGCATCAAGAAGAAATTTTCTTATGCTGCAGATATTACTTAAGAATAGCCTTTAAAGTTGCACATATCCTGTACCTCTGCTGGTGCAGTTTTAATACTTGCCAGAATCTCAGCTTTGAAATTAAGAGCAAGGCTAAGAGCACATTATTACTTTTCAAGCAAAACTGTGCTTCAGTTAAATTGAAAGTTTGTCAAAACTGTAGTAATTCTGGCTGAAATCATCTATGCCAGCTATCTGATTCAGTCTGTAATCAAACCCCACAGGGAAATGTTAAGTATTGTTTAGATTTCCTGAAAACAGGATTTTACAAAAATTGGGTAGGTTTTTTTTCATAGTGGAATATTTTGAATTTTTCTTTGTACAGGTCCAGATTTTGTGCATCTTTTTCTATTGTTATCAATATATCCAAGTATTACCCAATTTCATAACCCACTAAAAATTGAGGATTATGAACAACCAGAGTTTTGCCACTTTCTTAGATATAGTAAGTTCTGTAGGATTTTACCAGTGAGATCATCTGGTTTCTTGCTGGTAAATTTATATATACTGATAAACAACTAAAAAATGAGTCACTCAAACATGCCTAAAATTGTGTACGTGTACTGATTAATTTTTTCCTGTGGTTGGAACTAATAGCAATCAAGATGGCCATGTTGCTGTATTCTAGTTTCTAGTTCCTTGACCCAGTAGCTTGTTATTACTTAATAAAAGAAATTGGTTATATAACAATTATTATCCATAACCTAACAAAATGTATCATATATTTCTTTTGTTCCATGACTCCCTCCAATAGTTCCACAAAGCTTGAAAATGCATTTATCTCCTTAATTCTGTTAAGGAGCTTGAGGTTTATAATACATATGAACATTTCTGGTGCTTTTTATGCTAGCAAGATTTTTGTAAAAGTTTCATTCACACATGAATAATTGAATCCAGTGGGCAAATAACTGTAATGGATTAGTTGAACCACTTCAGAAAAATGCATTTATGTACAACAAATAATCAGCTCTTGGAAAATATTATTACTGAAAATTCCTGAAACAAGTTAAATTAATCTAATTGTCTTCACTGGAAGTGAAATCAGGCTAGTATTAGCTAATCTTGTTGGCAAAAAAAATAGCTTAAGTCATGAATACTAACAGTACCAGGTAGTTAAGTATATGTGTGAAGGTTAGTGATCAAATTCAAATCTTCAAGGTCTCAAGCAGAAGGTTGCTGTTTGCTCCCTGGAATTGTGGAGCCTGACTTTAAACACCTGGACTGAAGGGAAGTGGCTTGTCTGGGGTTCCAGGAGGAAGTGGTCTTGAAACGAAGGAAGGGGACCCGAACAGAAAAAGGTAAAGTTCCTGACTGGAGGAAAAGTCCTTAAAATGGGAGAGGTCCTGGAGATTAGAGAGCTGTGGGTAGGATGGAAGCCAGGGGATGCACCAAAACCACTGGCTGGTGATGCCTGAGACAGGTGAGCAGCCATGCAGCAGGGATGGACCCGACTTTCTGCTCAGCATCTGGGGCCAGCAGCCCTTTCCCTGCAGGAACTGGAGGTATGGATGGAAAGTGTGAAACGTAATCGAGCACTTGCAAAAGCTCCCATCCTGTTGGTTCTTAAACAAATCTCAATATTTAGATCCACCTCAGGTAGTCATTTGCCCTCTCTTGCCTGGCACATCTTAAAAGCATTATCTCAAAAATTCCTGCTTAAATTTTGGCTCAGCTGGTGTTGAGTTAAACTTCCTAGGCATGATTTTTTCTCTTAGCTGTGTGAAAACTGCCAGCAGAGGATTTTTGTTTCTAAGATGTCTCTTAAGTCCCATGTATTTTCTGGACTGTTCATTCTTCTGATCATTTTAAAATCAGATAAATTTAAGCTGAATGGCTGCAAGATTTATTTTTTTTTAAGGACTGAAAACAACCAGGCTGTAAAAATCACGGGTTTTTTTAAAGGATAAAAAAAGCGCAACCAGGCTGGGAAACATACTTCTTTAAGGATGAAAAATAACCTATGTGATCTTTTTCTCATTTTCCCATTAGTTTCATGTCTCTGTTGGATTCTTTGTGTGATTTGTTTCACCAATATAAAGTAAGACTTCAGAAAGGCATTTGATTTCCCTTCATCTTAAAAATCTGTCAGGATTTCCTTGTCAGTCAGTGTCCTCTCCATCCTCCTCTTACTCTCTTGTTGCTATAAGTTACAAACTGCTAATTTTATCTACATAATTTAAGGTAACTGGAAAATTAGATAAACTGTCCCAACACTTTTTGTCAGGTTGGAAACAGAGACCTGTTTAATCTGGGGAGTTTTTATTTGATGCACCTGAGTTGTTAAATAAATACCCAAGAGGGCTAAAGTACTGTAGAAGGTGAGATGTGACAGTGTGTTAATGAGAAAATCTCTGTGAACTATTTTTTCCTTATGGTTTTCAGTATTTATAATATACTTATCCTGTTAGTATTGAGTCCTACAGCACATGGAAGTTATAGCAATTATGAATTTTTCAGTTACATTTGAAGGATAAGGAATAAGTTGCCCAGTTCATTTATTCTGTTAATAATTCAGTTGAATCAACAGTCAAATTAGCTGAGATGGAGAGCTATGAGAGTTATTCAAAAAAAGATCTATTAAGCATCTGTAGATACAGCAGATAAACCTGATAAACTAAATTTTGTCTTTTATGATAAATATGAATAATCAAGTGCATACATACAGAGGAAGTATATTGGATTCTGAAATTTGTGAAATCAATAAGCCTATACTTATTAGAAAAACAAACAAACAAAAAGGCAGGGGGAAAAAAGGGAGGGAGGAAACCCCCAAAACTTTGGCCAAAAGATAGATTTTGTGTGTGTCCATTTTAAGTAAAAACTAATGAGCCAATATTTGATTTGTTTTATTATGAGTCTGTTTTTTGGAGTAAGCTGTAGGAAGGTTTGCAGCAGGACGTCTCCAAGAGTGCTTGGAATGTGCCTGTTTGTTTCGCCTTTTAACACCAGACAGGACAAAACTGGTTTGAGAAGTAATGGGGGTTTCAGTTGAGTTGTTCAGGTTGTCCTTCCTGAAACACAAAAGTGAGACAAAAGCAGCAGTCTGAATTCATCTGTACCATCTTCTCCTCTAATCTTTTGTGACCAAAAGACTGATAAATCCCAAACTCTTTCCCATCCTGTTCTGAAATGACAAAAGTTGGTAAATTATGGCATTTCAGGTATTAAGAGCTGCATCTGAAAGGGCAGGTTTGGGGCAATTTATGTTTCTGGGAATATTAGACCAGCAACCCTTTCATTGGTTGTGGTGGGTAAAATCAACTGGAATCAATCCACATGATTCTTTACTCAAAACTCTCATCCCAATTATATTGATGATACTCATAAGGAGGAGATACAGCTCAAAGGCCACACTTGTGGGGGAAAAAACTAATCTCAGAATCATCCCTTCTCTTGGTCCTCATTTCTGGGGATATGGAGTCTAATAGACTTCCCCATAATTCAAGAATCTCTGGAATGCTGCTGGGAGCAAATGCAACCTGTGTTTCTTTTTATGTATCTGTCCCAGGGAAAGGGGAATGATGTTTTCCTCAAATTATATCATGAAACACTGTATTTTCTATTTATTTGTGTGAAAAAAAAAAAAAAGTCCTCCAATAAAACTGATCTGTAATAAATACTGGATTTCCATATATCTCAAAATACCTCATGATGATCTCATTTGTTTCCAGCTTCCTCAAAATCTTGCTATAGCAGAGCCACCTCTCAAAACTGATCATTGAGACAAGATCTGCACATTTGCAGTTTCTGTTGATGATCTTTACAGAACTCACGGAGCAAAAGCAGGCTATAATCAGTCATTTCTCTGAACTTTTATCTGAGTCTCTTGGAGTTATGTAATGGTGCATCTGGTCCTTTTGAGATAAGATATTTTGTCTGACAGTAGAATTCCATATTTTCAGTCAAGCAAAAGTTGTATTGAGAGTTTCCATTTGATACCATGTTGTGCTAGTATAAATTACAGATTTGTCCCTAATGTGCACTTTATCAGTTTTTCCCATCTTCTTCTAATAATTTGCTTAATTTTCTTACTATCCCAGTGGTGTTCAGTATCATATTGCTATTAGTAAACTGAACACAGTCTCAAGTGTCCTATAACATGAAGTGAGGCTCTTTAACTCTGTTGTACACTGAGGTTCAGTCAAGCTCAGATGGGTAAATACTAGACTGAAAGTACAGACAGCAAAATGCTGGTGCATTCTATCTAAATTCATATTTCTGTGGTAATAAATCTTTCTTACATAAGACAGAGAGTATCTCCTTCTAAAAAGTTTTGATATGCTGATATCCATGTGGTCCAGTCCTTAAAAAAAACTTTCATGGGTTTTCTGTCTATGGGATGATTTCCCAAGCTAGCTAATATTTTGAAGATAACAGAAAAGTGCAACCCAGATCCTCAAGCACAGGTAAATGAGACAATATGTGAAGAAAGTAGTGATAAGGAGATATTACAGAGCTGTATTGACAATTACCTTTTTAGTAATTTATTATTTAGACTATTTACTACTTTTTTCTATTTTCTGCTGCATAGAAATCTAGTTATATTGTCAAAATTTTGCTATAATGCTATTAGAGCTTGTCCTTCAGAGGACAAGTTGAAAATACTTGCATTATTTTCACTTAGAGCTTTTGGCTACGGCTTTTATCTTTGACCAAATCTAGAGCACTTTAGTGGCTGATACATATCTCCAAAATTGCAACTTTTCTATTTTCTTCTTTTTTTTTTTTTTTTCCTTTTTCTTTCCCAAAAGTTAGTGGAATGAGAGAAGACATGCTGCTCTTGTAAATGTGCAGATCTCACAGTATGCATTTATCATGGTGTAGAGTTTGCATTTTTGGAAATAAAATGTTTTGTTTGATTCTTTAACTGAGACAGGCTGCTTTTTCTCTTTTACATCCAGTAAATCAGGACAGTCAATTGTTGCCCATTATGCTTACTCTGCTTGAAATTTATTATCTATGCATCCAGTATTTATAAATAAATATCACTGAAGCAAAAGGACTGTTTGTTTCTTGCTTACCGTTGCTGTGCACTGCCCACAGAAGTCTGGTTAAAGCTGGACAGGAACATGGTAATGTGGCTGCTCCACTTGTGTCTTGTGTGTGCTTCATTGCTGCCAGGTAGTGCCCTTGGTTCCTCCTTGCTCCTGTGGGCGTCTGGTTTTGTGATTTACTGACTGAAAACAGCATGGGATCCATATATTCACCTTGCAGTTGGAGCCAGAAAGTCCTCTCAGCTTGGCTGGTTTCTCTAGGTGCAGTGCTGGCTCCCAGGAACTTGGAACTTATTCCTGTTTGTCATACTTCTTCCACTGTTGTGCTCCATTCTCACATGCACCAATGAATGCATCATCTGCGTTAAGTGTCTGTATTTAGTGTAAGAGAGGGCAAAATATAGCAACAGCTTTTGCTTCATGTTTTTGTTTTATTTCTGTTGACTGTAGGAATATGCTCACCACTCTGTTTCTGACCTCTGAAATTAGAGATCTTGTCTTTTTGATTTTTTGTTGATTTTTTTAGTTGTTCTGAAAGTTCTGTGAAACTGGTTTATTTACTTTTAAAATATTCAATAAAAAATTGTAAATAAGTAAGTAATAAACCTGCAGAGCAAAATGATGGAATATTTGGTTTGAACAGATAAACTGACTCCTTTCCAAAGCAGCATGGCATATCCGGGTAGCTGGGTACCTGAATATTGCTGAATGCCAGGCTTAATGTGAGTAGTTTTATATTGGATATTAGGAAGGAATTCTGTACTGTGAGGCACTGGAACAGGTTGGCCCAGAGAAACTGTGGATACTCCATCCCTGGAAATGGTCAAGGACAGGTTGGGTGGGGGCCCTGAGCAATCTGGTCTAGGGAATGGCATCCCTTCTATAGCAGGTGGCTTGGAACTAGATTATCTTTATGGACATTTTCAATCCAAACCATTCTATGATTCTATTTTCTTCTCATCTTTTTTTTTTGTTTGTTTTTAGTTGCTGTGGAAGTCCTGTGAACAGGTTTACCTGCTGTTGGAGTAATCGAGAATAGATTGTAAATCAATAAATAATAAGCCTCCAGAGCAAAATTATGGAATATCCATTTTGAATTGATAAACTGACTTCTTTCCAAAGCAGCATGGCATATTCAGGTAGTTGGATCTCCAAAACCCAAAGGAAAATAGAAGGTTCTTTTTCCAGTAAAACTAACCTCATAATCATTTGCTTGCTTTTTAATACTTGCCATACCATCACTATGTCTTAATTAAGAGTAATAGATGTTGCAAAGAGAGTGTGATTGGTTCTGGTTTATTACTGGTCCCTCAGATACTTGACAAATAATATCAGTTTATCAGACTTGAGAATTTTGGATGTGTTCTAAAAGTGTTTAGGGAACTGGAGGCATGCAGGAATTTGCTGCCAGAACACAAACTGTACACCACTGCACACAGGATAGAAAATCATACATAAAAAAGTGTGCAAAAAAAGGGCACAGCTTTTAAGACCTCTTCTGCTATCTTGAAGCAAATACTTGAATAGAGAGCACTGGTGAGGTGTGCTTGCATGAGTCCATGACCTGGGGATAAGGCTTAGTAGCCTAAAAGTTAAGCTGTTGAAATTCATAAAAACTGTGTGGGAGGATCTCCCAGAAACTGCATCACAAATAGGTCACCTGGAAGTTGTCTTGCCTTTAAAAAAAAAAAAAAAGACATTGGTCACAGAGATGAAAGTTATTTCTAGGTACATCTCTATAAAGTCTGTTTGCAGTGATCTACCCAGGGTTAGTCTGAAATAACCAGTAAATTTACACGGATATAAAAAAAACCCCGGTAATTCCACCACTTTCTCAAAAGATTGATTTATATTATGCTGAAAGAAAACTTGTTCATTAAACCCCACCTGAATCTCTGATGGGGGAGCTAATGCACCACAGTCTCTTCTGTCTTCCACAAGAATTTGCTGGCAACTAATTTTGGCCAGTGATGTTAACAAATGGAGGCAGAGTCCTCTCAGAGAGATTTAGTTATTAGCATACCCCATCAGATCAATCTTGTTCAACTAAACAATTAAAATAACAACATTAAAATAATCATGAAAGTGTATTCCCAATATGTGATTCCACCCACGCACACACTCTGATATTGCACAGATGACAGTTCCCCCCTAGAAAAATGTCTTCATTCAGAACTGCCTCAACTCCAAAAGGTTCCCAGATGGAGCCCAGTCACCTCCTGCTTGAAAGTTTGAATCCTTTCCTGGAAAACTGGATTTGGTATTGTCCTGTGAAAAAGACACACAGTAAATCAGGCTGAAATATCATGACATAAATCTCCATGAGTCTGGGTAAGGAAGGAAAAATCGTTTCAGTCATTTTATAAAAGACAAATGATTCTGCAGTTCAGAATAAAATCTCATCTTTCTATACCCATAAGTCATCAAGCAGAACAAAACAGATTCTGACAAAGCGTTCCTTCCATATGAATTTTCAGCATTAATGTCATCACTAACCTTTTCAGATTTTGATGCTGTTGTCATAAGCATCAAGGCCTGGTTTAGAAGTCAGCATGCTGTCACCTTTCTTAGCCTTTCTAAGTAAACAGCAGTCATCAAAACAGTGAAGTCATTGATGTTTCCCTGGAATTGCTCAGTGGAAAACTATTAATCCCTGCATGAGGGAGGTGTATTGGGCAGGCAGTGCCTGCATACAGAATTTTTAAGTGTGTCTGCAGAGAACTGCAGAAGTCATAGGAATCGTGATACTGGACAGGCAACTTTTTCCAATCAGTGTGATGACTTACTAGGCATTTCTTTCAAATGTAGTGCTAGAGCACCTCACAAGAAATAGCTGAGGAAACCCACCCTGTTTAGCCTGGAGAAGAGATGGTTGAGAGGAGATTTCATCAATGTCTCTAAGTATCTCACAGGAGGATGTTGTGGATGGAGCCAGATTCTGTGTGGTGGTGCCAAGCAATAGGACAAGAGGCAGTGGCCAGAAACTGATGCATAGGAAGTTTCACCTGAATATGAGGAAGAACTTTACTGTGTGGGTGTCTGTGCAGTGGAACAGATTGTCCAGAGAGGTTGTGGAGTCTTCATCACTGGAGATATTCAAGAACTCTCTGGGCTGTCCTGTGCAATGTGCTCTAGGATGACCCTGGTAGGAGGGATGCTAGACTAAATGATCTCCAGTGGATCCTTCCAGCATTACACAATCTGTGGTTCTGTGTTCCCAATTTTACTGTTTGAGTCAGGAGGCAGAAATATGATGTATTAACTTAATTACAAGTTTTCTTCCTAGGGCCCTATACCAGGATTGTATCTTTACAAGATACATTGCTTCTGTGTTGAAGCAGCTAGAAACCTCACAAATATCTAAGATGGTTGCTCAGGAGAAAAGAACAGAGAGCACAGTGGATTTCTAAAATAGGTTTTTGTATTGACTAGGCATTGTTCTGGGGCTGCCTGTGTACCATTTGGCTAAATTGCCTTACATATCTAAACTGCTTGGATTTCTAGCTCACCTCAAGGTCCCGTACACTGAAATTAATCAAGGCTCAGTCAAAAATTATTAAGTGCCTTTGGCACTCTGCTTCCACCAAGAAAATAGGTCTCTAATTCTGATCAGGTAGTCTGGCAAAGCTCAACAGTTATAGCAATAATTCAGCTGCAATGTCATTGTCCCAGTTTGTGTCCCCAGCACGCCTGCTACCAATCTCTATTCAGTTTGCAAAAGGCAAACCCACTGTGTGTGTCAGTAATGTTATAAATAATGCATCCAATTAGTCAACTACATGCTGTTGCATTTCCCTGAAGGCCATGGATCCGAAAGACCTAAGAAACTGTGTGCTTTGAGGGAAATGTTTAGACATAAATATTGCCCTTACTCTGAGATCAGCCCTTTGCACTCTCCTCTCTCTGTTGCACAGCAGAAGATGTATGAAGGCTGCCCTTTGCAGCATTGCACAGGATGAGAACAAATGCTAAGGGCTCGTGCTGTGGTTTCCAGCTGCGTGAAGAGACTGCGAGATAAGGGCTGACAGGACAGGCTCTGGTGCAGGGAAGATGGAAAGAGGCTTCAGGGAGGTACACACATGTATGTGGTGAAGGAGAGTCCAGTCCTTTTCAGAAGCTAACAGGGTCTTTCACTTCACCTGTTAGTTTTCTTATGGTTCTGCTAGAGAAGTGAATTTTTTAATGTCATGTGAATGACACTGGGACTGAAATGTGATGCAGCTTGCCAGCAGTGAGATGGGAGGCCAACACAACGTGATCCTTTTCTTTCCAGCCTGCATTTTTCTTTGACAAAAGGAACAAAAGTATTGCAAAAGAGACGCAGAATCAAATTAGAATTTACATTAATTAGATTTCCTGCAGTAAAACAAGAAATAAATCAAACAGGATCCTGGAAAAATGTTTTCTTGCCATTGCAAGCTTCCATTTCCCCCAAAGAAGACATTTGTGCTTGCTTTGAGGGGGTAATAAAACTATAAACAGAAAAATAATTTTAAAATTATAAATTAGGCTATGATTATGCCAAGTGATATTAATTATGCTGATAGATTATATGGCAATGAATTTTTAACTGATTCAGTTCTGCCGTCTGGCTTGCTCTGACAGTTAGCCATGTGTCAGGCTTGGTTTGTTAGTGAGCTTAAACAACAGCAGTAAAAAGCCCAAACTTGCACTCACAATTCTGTGGTAGGGTCTATGTAAACATTATCACACAGTGGTCCATGGTTTAAACAAAATATATTTGAATTTTTTCTACAAACAATTTTTTTTTTTTTGCTGAGTTTTTCGCATCAATAGAACAGATGGCTGTAAAGGGAAAATCATGATGGGCCTTCTTCCTAATGTGATGAGGACACAGGGGATTTCTGGTTTTCTGCTTTGAAGATGCATTGCTACCTCTTCATCACAAAATTCTTTTTAAACCACACCATTTAAAAACAAGCCCCCCTTCTGCCTGGATGCCTAACTTGCTTTGCATCTCAGCAGCAGTACTTTTCAGCAGAAATGAAATGCTAAGCCTATCTTTTTTTCTCAGTGTGATTTTCTTAAGATCAGAAAAAAAAATGGTGTGGCTGAAGTGAAGTGAAAATAAATAGAGAATCACTGTGCAGTTTTGTGTTTTTTGCCTATGGACCACTAAAAAAAAAAATGAATACAAAAATTAGCAGCTCCTCAAAGATCTTCTCTGCCTTGTCATGGCAGCTTTTTGTCATTAGGTAATATTAGTAAAAATAACATAAGAAGTTGCAACTTCTTGGGACTTTTATTCTGCATGCACTACAGCTCCAGATCTATCAAATGTACTTTCTAAAGGTGAGAATTAAAGACCAGTGGACTTCTGGTGGCTGACAATTCAAATTTATCAGATTCAGTGGTACAGTCAGTCCACTTACACCACTTCCTTTCCTTTGGTGAAAATGTGTCATGGTTTTATAGTGACATTCAATACCAATGCTGGGTGCATTCTCTATCAAATGCATCACCTTTTCTTGGTCACATACTAAGATTTATTTCCACACAGTGGCTTGAGTGACAGTTTTCCATTTTCAGTGATGAGATTGAGTTCCTGGCTCAGGTTGAAATTTCATTCTTTTGTCAAGTGAAGGGCTTTTTTTTCTAGTTCATTAGAAATTCTACCTGGCAATTATTTTCACATTACTTAAAACCAACATGATAGAAAATTAGCCTTTAGCCTTAGATGACAGAAATGTAAAACCTACCAAACTGTA
This sequence comes from Cettia cetti, assembly GCA_013401135.1. Lineage (NCBI taxonomy): Eukaryota > Metazoa > Chordata > Aves > Passeriformes > Sylviidae > Cettia > Cettia cetti. Next base: position 20,221 of record VZUI01040940.1, read on the forward strand.
GGACATAGGCCAGGCACAAGAAAGATCCAAGTGCAAAACTCACAAAGTGATTAATTTGAGAATGGTTGAGAGCTGAATGTAGGATTTTAAAAACACCATTGATTCAATAAAAGTGTCTATAGAAAACAGGGAAGTTGCACAATTAAACAATGAAACCATTAGTCTCAAAATTTAATCTGTTTGAATTCTGTAAGTAATATTCAAAAGCAATTTGTGGTTGTCAAAATAACAGGGAATTCAAGTAAGAACATTTATTGTGCCCTAGATGATTTCTGACATCCAAAGATGCTGTTAATTTAGATTTATTCACTTTCCAATAGTTTAAGCGAGACAGAGTTTTATTAACTTCCTGAGAAAACATTGCTTTCCCATTTGTATTAATGTTTTCTGTTTAGTATTTCCCAATATCAATGTAGCTCCCATTTTCTTAGCAACAGGAAAAGAAAAAGTGGAACTTGGAGCAGAAGCAGGACCATTCTGGATTTGGATTTCACTGAATTACTTTTGATTTGACCATAACAAAGTGTGAAGTCTCTGTACTGTATTACTAGCCAAGCATAGAAGGAAGATTTTTGTCTCAGGAAGGTAAGAGTAGGTTGTAGTTTCTAGTGAAGTGTTAACTGTGGCACATCCTTTTGCTGTTGTGGTGGACTGTAATACCTGCAGAGGTTTTGTGAGAGAGGAGCCAGGCAGTGCTACAGCCTTCTCAGCCTGTTCAGCATCAGATTGCACGTTTGGTTTATATCAAAACGAGGGCTGCTGAACGGGGTCGTTACACTGAGTGCATTTGTGATTAGTGCTACTGCTGCCAGCCTCTTCCAGCAAAGTGTGCCACAAGTCACAGCAAACAGCTCTGCACAAAGAAACTCTTTCACCTTTCTCAAATCTCTGACTCTCTCTCTGTTGATGGTCACTCGCATCAGAATGCCCTCCTCCTCCTGCCCTGCTGCCACAGGCCACCTCTCAGCTGTCACCTGTGCCTGGCATGGGGTGGGCACGCAAATCTGCTCCGCAGTTTTTGGTAAAGAGAGGTAAAGAACAGCTGCACAGAGGCAGCCTTCAGTGGTGCTATGTATAATTGGGAAATATTCACTCAGTATTAAAGGGTACCTCATGAAAACATAAGGGAGGTCTGCAGCAGGGATCAGGTAAGGCTGATAATGAAAAAGAAAGTATGTTTGGAGTGCCAGGTAACTGGATAATTAGAGCATATTTTATTAAAATTAGTGTACCATTGTAAATATCTGTGATTTATCTTAAGCTTATAACGAATACATTGTATATTGCTTTTCTTTAGAAGCTATTGAAATCTTAGGTTTTAGTGATTGATTTATCAGTATGGAGTGCTTTTTGTTATTCCATTAGTTTACCCTGTTGTGGTTCTGGCTTTGCTCAGTCATTCACTTAGAAACTCATCATTAAAAAAACCAGAGGCTCAAATGCACAACTAAATACATTTTCAAACACAGGCTAATGACAGATGCATACACTGTCCTGTATACCAGAAGTCTACTGTGGGAGTCCAGGGTGTTCCCCCTGGACATCCTGGCCAAAAGAAGCCTGAACAAAAACCTGTACAGGGGGGGTTTAAAACCTGTACAGGGGGGTCTGGAACTTGTACAGGGGGGTTGTAGACCCTGGCATGGGCCCCAGACAGGCAAGGAATTTGATTATAGTCCATGGGAAAAATTACCAACATTATGGGAGGAATTGCAAGCCCTCAAAGGTAGTGGAAAGTAATAATATTCATACACTTGGGGTTTTAGAATAGAGATGACCAGAGACAAGATGGAGAATTCTGGGCGTTACCCTAAAGTCTTCTCCTTCTTCTTCATCTCCATTTTGTGCATGAAGTAGATTTGGAGGGATTGGGTCAAAGTAGGAGACACCTATGTAGTATCAAGTAGATGTATTGGTTTGTAATTGTAAATAAAGTATACGCAATTATCTGTATATAAGATGATGATCTAGGGGCAGGTGGATGGTCGTCGCCTGTTGCCTGTGCTGTCCTGACCTTGGCTGACCACAGAGAAAAGAAAAGAGATAAAATAGAATAAACAAGGAGAAAAAAACCTTGAAAAAGAACATCTAGAGACTCCTCGTCTTTTCTGCGGGCGGCTCGGGGCTTTCCGAAGGACAAGGGGCAGCGACCACCCTGGTCTTGGGCAAGCAGAGACCCCAAGAGTCTACTTTAGTAAATTTTGGGTGCAATAGGCTACCTGTAGTTAATCCAGAGCTTGTAGCACAGGCAATGGATTCCTGGCATCTGCCAGTGGCCCGACCTTTTGGGCTAGTGGCAGTTCATGCCTGAGAAGAGCTGCCTGTTGTTTACAGAATCAGGTTCAAGTGTGAACAACTACTAAAACCTTTCTCTTTGAACAAGGGGTTTTCTAAAGCTTCCTGCTACATTTGCCACAACTCAGATATTGCAAGCTGTGAACCAGATTGTGTCACTCTTATGTAGGTCAAATAGTACCTTGCCTACACAGCGGGGTTGTGTCTCAGAGTGTAGCTCAAGGTAAATATAAAATGAGCTGTCTCGTCTGCCCAGTGCAGGGTAAGGACAATCCTACACCCTCTCTGGCCCATGACCCAGATGTATCTGAAAAGTCCTGCTAACACTGTTTCTCAGTGTAGGAATCTTACGGTGCTCTGTGTCCACAGCCTGGATTGGTCCAGTTCTTCTCCCATGCTTTTTCTTCCTTTTGCATAGGATGCCTATGAATGTACATGGAAAAAGAATAAGCAAAAAAACCTCTGTTGCTTTTTGAAATGTTGCTTTTTGTCCAATTTAGCAAAGAATTCCTCCTCTTGTCATAAAAATGACTTTTTTTCTATCTAGGTCATATTTATTACTTGTCATAGCTTAACAGAGTTATGTAGTTAGAGTATCATTGTACAATGGGAGGAAACTACATTTCTTAAGCCAAGTATAATTATTCACTTTTCTGGTCCTTTAAGAAAGCCCATATTGGCATGAAATTCAAACAGTAATTTGGTAGTCTTTAACAGTTGCTCTACACAAATGTAAATGGCATGGGGAAAAACAAGGAAAAACAGCTCCTGTATTTTTCATTCTTTGATTAGAGCATGCATGCTGGTTCTTCACATAGGGGAGAAGAAACATGCTCAAGAGAGGACACAAAATTCTCTATTCAGACAACCATTCCTTTCCCCGGTCCCTGGCAAGCACCCTGGAAATGTCATTCACAAGCAACTGTACAACTTTTATCACCCAAAAACTTTTTCCATTTTTAGGTAATCCAATTTGTGACTCTGTATTTTCATTTCACATTTATCTTCCTTAGTTTCATTAAGGTTTTGATTTTTTGAGATCTTCACTTTAATTTTCAGTGATATTTTCATTACTCTATTAATTGCTCTTAAAACACAGGCTGAAGAAATACTTCCCTAAGAGCTCCTGCCCTGAAGGGTTTTACCTTAACAGATACCTCAAATGATGCTTAGCTGAAGGTTTCCATGATGACAAGCCAGGGAGCAACACTCAGATTTTGATTCTTACAATGTAGAAGTTTTTTTCTGCCTCTCCTCTGAGACTATTAAAAAAAGTCTGTAATGACAGCAGCTCTCAAGCAGAAGAGAAAGTCTTTTTCCTTATCTAGATGTCATACCACTTCATACTAAATCTGTCACTACCACATCCTTGCTGCCCCCTTTGCCTCCAGGATTACAGGCTTCATGATTAATAGGAAGAAGAGCAGTTTCTCTTCACCTCTGAGTGTGGGAGTAAAACTAGGCTCAGTTTAGAAGGTGCTTCTGAAATTGTTTTGTTTTTGTCTCCAAACTTTTTGGGGCTGTTATACAAGAAAGGAGACAGCTGGGGTTTTTCTACATACATGTATTGTTTGCATTTCAAGGGGATGTATCACACCTAAGCTGAGAGGGTCACAAAGTGACAGGCTGACATCTAAACCAGTTTCTTAAGGAAGTTCGGTTTGCACAACAAGCACCAGAGTCCCTGTCTGCCCTTTTACTGTAGCTTTGAATCTACTGTTTAGGTTGAGTCAAATTTGAACTTAAGATTATAAAAGCCTAATGAAAACACGCAGCAGAGGATATCTGTGTTTTCCCAGCGAGGGAAAGGAGGAGCCCTGTCTCTATCGTGTATTAGGGAATCCCACGGGGAAAAGCTCTTAAAACAGCTTCAGAAGCAGGAAGAGCTTTGATCAGTGCTTTGAGAAGCCAACTGCAAGACTCAACACCTTGGAAGGCAGCGTTCATTACCACTCTGTAAGCACATCTCTGGCTTTCTTGCAGCCCGAGGTGCGAGCCCGTTCCTTCCCTGCGGGCGGGGAGCGCCCCTCCGGGCACAGCGCGGCTGGAGCCGGCTCCGTGCAGCGCCCGCTCCTGCGCTCCCCGGGGCTCTGCCGTGGGGAGAGGCTGGCGCTAGGGCGTGCCCGATGCCTCCTTTGGCACTCCGGCGAGGTGGGGATCAGTAAAAGCGGCATTTGACGAAACCCATTAATGCCCCTGCCATCCTCCCTATCTCTGCGTGAGGAACCACTTAGGCAGAAGGGCAATCTCTTAATTCACAGGGAGGGGACACACTGCAGGCACTCCTGTTGCGAGGAGAGCTGCTCGTGCAGACGCAATCCTGGCAGCTTCTGGTGTGCAGAGAGGACCCTTTCATCTTTATTTTTAATGGAAGGGATGAAGTGGAATAGTTATAATGGGACTGATAAATGAAAGGAAAACTGTAACCACATAATTATGTCAGAATCAACTAACAGCCATGAAAAGCCGATTAAACCACATTATGCAGATAGATGTAACAGAGTACTATTAGCAAGTCCTCTGCAATGGCATGCCTGGCAATTAAGAGAGCTGTATTGGCAGCACACAGTGAAAACAGTGATAATGTATAGTTAAAAATATTTGGAGACAAATAGTGCCCAGACTACAGGGACAGCCTAGAGCTGAATACAGGAGTGTCCTCAAAGATACCAGCACTCGGGGAAAAAAATAAAGATGTTATTCCAGATAGATTCTTCAGCTAGGATTTTGGTCATATTTATATTCAGCATCAAAATCAATTTACTGGTTTATCCAGAAATGAAAGGCTACATTGCAATATGCCTCTTTTTTCCAGCTCTCTGCAAATTTTAGGTTGTGTAAGTTAACAGATTAAAGAAGCTTGCAGAAATATTCTGATTTAGGTAGTAATAATATTAGGTCTTATTCCTGTGGTTGCAACTATTTGACAAATATATAGGTAGGAGATAGCTCAGTGTTGTGTATTCTTAGGTATGTGGTATTTCCAGGTCGGGGACACGAAGAATGTGTCACCCATCTAATTTCCTTCTCACTGGAGTATTGCTATTTATTGTTTCTGCTCACCCACCACAGAAAGAGTCAAGGTTCAGTTCTATCCTTTGCTTTCCCTCTGCCCACTCCTGCAGAGTGGTTCTCATCTGCAGTCAGGGAGAATTGCACTGGAACAAGCTCTAAGATATCATCAGTGCAGGGTTCAGAGTTCCCACGGGCTTTACAGAAAGATATGCTTTTAACAGAAACCAGTCTGTGTGACTGTGGCGATCTCATGTAAGGGAATAACATCAGTGGGAATATTTTGGAGTGAAAGGGTAAACATGCTGGAGAGCTCATATTACCGTTATTTTCTTCATCATGCCAGGCAGACTTTGCAGGCTTGCTGCCGAGAGAGTTTGCCTGCAGAAAACCAGCATGAATCCTTTAAATATTTATCCTACATATGGTTTTCCAACAGATACATGCAGATTTTCTTCTTGCTTTGTTTTAGAAGATGGCTGATCTATTGTTAAATGCAGGTAATGAGAGGTCAGTAGCATCCAGGCCCACACCAGTCCTTTCTTGAGCTGTTGTAAAGCAAAGGAAGGGAAGAGAGTGAGCATGTGGTTACACTTTGATTACAGAAGCCAAACAATACATTCAGCATGAAATTCTGTCAACAACTTAGGTACTAGGAGTGTACAATTAATGACATCTCTGCCAAAACAAGATTTATGATGATCAGGAGACATGCCTTTACCTAAATGAGAAGTAGGTCTGTGCCTGTTGAAGGCTAAAGAATTTCATTGTACTCTGCTGTCTGTATTTACTTGGACTATTTTTCCTCATAATTTATATGTGAGAATGTTGATGCTTACAGAGTACTTTCTGTGAGAGAGAAGTATCATTATCTCCCTTTTAACATGTGAAGAAACTGGTAGCCAGAAAGCTGGGGTACCAAGGTGAGGTTTTTGTGTTCTTGCTGCATACTTCCACAGATCCATCAGCAAAAATATCGCTAATGATCCAACTTTTAATTTCACAGATGAAGGAACTTGGCGTCATCGTATACAACTGTAGCTGCCTGGTCCTGGATTTACAAAGGATATTTGCCTTGTATAGCTCATTAAGGTACAAGAACAAAATACCTCCGAGTTGGTCTAAGAGACTCTATGGAGTGTATGATACTCAAAATAAGCTGACACTGCAGCTGAATGAGACAAAATCAGAAGCTTTTGTGTCGGTAAGTTCTGAAATGAGTTCCAGTGTGGCGGGGGCAGGGAGGGAAAGGAAAGATACTTACTTAACCCACAAGATCTTTGGAAGACCTGGAAATTTGAAAAATCACTTTTTTTTTTTTTTTAATTCTGGTTTCTATGACATGCAGTTTGTCTGGACTGAAGATACTGCAGGATTTAATTTGAGCATTATTCAATTTCCCTTTCTCTGTAATTTTCAACACTTTTCCACTCATGTTCAGAAAATGGTACAGAGGCCCTTGAAATTCAGTTCTTTTATTTACACTAATAGGTAGAATGTGAATGACTTGGGAGTAAATGAAACATCAATCAGACTTGGAAAATGATGCAGAATAAGCTTGGTATCAGAGCTTGCATTTTTATCAATGTAACTTATAAGGATTCACCCTATTGCAAAGCATTTGTACTTCTATACAAGATCATCTACTTCAGCTTTATTTTTAAATGACATTTTAAAACTTCTAAAATTCAAGCAGTGATCCCCATGGAAGCACTGTCGGTGCATGTATTTTTAATGGCAAGAAATTAAGTTCTCTGTCTCATCAGTGATGTAGCCAGAGTGGAAAAAAAGTACCCAATGAGATAGAGATGATGGAATATGTGGGGTCTCATTCATTTTGGGAGAAATTTTGTGAGTGTAAACCACCCCTTCAAAATCAGGACTATAAATAAAGTTGCTGAGAGTAATTCTCCATTCTCTATAAAACAAGGGCAAAAACCCCATTGCTTTACAGCCATATTATCTCTTAACAGCACAACACATGTAGCCTTCTATTACGCTGTACAGCCACTGGCATCAGATGGTGCAGATGAGTGGTTATACAGGGCAGAGTTCCCCTTCACCTGCTGGGTGCCAGGCAATATTCTGCTGTCCAGAATTTTTCATACTCCTACAATCAGTGGACAGACAGAGAACTATTTTGGAATGAAAATATGGAAGTGCCTAGGACAGCCAGAATTAATAGTGGTTTGAAAAAATAGACACTTTCATTGATTGTGGAGAATCTTAGGGACAAGCTTACAATTTCAGACATACTTTTGGACAGTTTGCTAATGAACTGTGGAATTAAATCCTATTCGTTTCTTAGAAATCTGTAAGAAATGGAGAAATCCTGCTGAAAGTCGATCCTGGAGGGGAACACAGAATGGAAAGTTGGTTAAGGACCTGTTTAAGGAATCTGGGATCCTATAGACAAAGGCAGATGGAAAGAGACTCTACTTTTTTTTTCAATTTGCAGAGTGTTCCCTTCCTCTCTGTGATTTTTACCTCTCCTATGGGCAAGGAAGCCTCCTCTCTTGGTATTTCACTTCAGAAAACAAAAAGGACTCAGTGGTACTCAGAAGCTCAGGTCACTACAGTCCAACTCCAAGAGCTACCCGAATTTGTATCCACAGCCACTTGAGCTGGTTCTTCCTTCCTGAAAACAGGCTCCCCATTAAATTTCTCACCCACTACAAAATTCTCAGTGTTTGCCAGCATGACCCTCTGAAGTGCAGTCCCAGAGCTGCTTGGGACTGACTTGGTGGACCGGGTGTTAATGCTGCTGTGTGCTCCTGAACTAACGATCAGAAGAAAGTTCCCAGAAGCCAGGCAGTTCCCTTGCTGCCATGGCAGTCCTGCCTGGGGCAGAGACAGGCTGCTGCTTCCCTGTGGCTTCAGGATAGCACACCCCGAGCAGGGGCATGTTGCTGCTGCCAGCCAGAATAAAGGCCTGTTCCTGGGCGGTGAAGAGAAGGAACAAGTGGGTACTTGATCAGAACAGCAAGTGCTACACAACACAGAGACAAGTCCTAAACCAGTCCATGGCTGTGGGGCAGGGATGAGCTCTGCCACAGAGTAACAAGTGGGATGCCCAAGCACAGTGCTACAGTGAGAGTTTTTACTGAGATTTTTCTTCTAATTATCTTTAAGAAGTCTGTCACTTTCTGATATTTATGCTGAACGCATCCAAAAAAGACAAGTGCATGAGAATTTCTTTCTTCAGCTGTTCTATGACTTAAAAGTTCAAGAAAATAATACAATAACCTCCAAAAAGTTTCAGATAATTGAAAAAAATGTATTTAATTATTTAACTATGTTTAAAAAACTTTACACTTTTTCCTTGAATTGAAATTCATTTTTTGAAAGCATATTTCAATGTTTGTGCTAAATAAAACAAATGTAATACACAGTCATTGAATTTTTTTGTTATACTTGGGAATCACGGCTTAGTGTTGCTTAGCAACAAACTCATCTTCCAGACTGGCTGATAAAGTGTAAGAGGTTTTGTTTTTTTAGTGTTCAGGAATGGATCTGGAATATTGGTCTTGAAATCTTGTTATCGTTAATTTTCTAGTATTTTCTCTACTTAGTTGTAGTAAATCCTTAAGAACACCAGTCAGTAATGAGACACCACTTGGACAGGCAGTGTACTGAAATTAAGGAAGACTAATAAAACCCTTGGGATCTGTCCCTAAAGGAAAGATACCCATCTGGATGTCAGCTGCAACCCAAGCAAGCAACAAAGATGGGAAGGTGAAACAGTGGCAGGAAAATACCTGTTCCAGCTGGGTTAAAGTGCCTTTGACAACCTCTGTCCCAGGAATGAAGTTGTTGCCTGCAAGCAATTTGAAAGGGGGGTTCACTTTTCTGTCCCTGCTAGTGCAGGAGAGTAGGAAGTCCTGGGCATGTCTGCCACAGATGAGCAATTTCCACTGGCTTCACCTTGCCTTTGACAACCCCAGATGGAAGGCAGAAAAGCTGCAATCTGGGCTTGCCAGTTACCTGCTCTGTACTGGGTAATTTATACCTGAAACTTTGTTTTAAAGATAAGTTTCTTGCAAAACTGCAGTGTCTCCCTGCAACTAACATAAAACACTTAATTCCTGCTCCCAAGTGAAGGATCAGGCTCATGTGATAAGAACATATGAACACTCCATCTAATAGAAGCCAGTTCTGGGGCTCTTTGGAACAAAATTCTCTGAAATGTAACTTCAATTACAGCTTCTTTGATGACAGTAGATGTTTTGAAGTCTGTGTCCTCTGCATTTACCCACAACTACATCTATATGGTGAGACTTTTGAGGGCCAAGTAAGCAAGAAGCTCACCATTGTAGCTTTGAATATTCTAGCAGGATGGCTGAAGGTATTAGTTAATAATCTCTGTTAAAATAATGGATACTTGTTACCATCTCAAAAAGAATGAGGGGGAGAGAAAATAAATCAATTATTTTTAATGCCGTATTTGAACTTTTCCTTTCACAGAACTCGCCTAAACTCTTCTGCCCCAAGGACAGAGTCCTGGATATTGAAGCTATTTACAGTGTTATTGATGATGCCAAACAGTTTGTGTACATTGCTGTCATGGACTACTTGCCCATTGTCATCGACACCAACGCTAAACGGTGAGTGTCCAGGCCCAGGCCCAGCTGGTCACCATAATGCCAGTAGGGTCTGCCGGAGAAAATAAACCCACAGGAGATTAGTTACTACTGTGCACCAATTTCTTGGGGCCCAATTCTGCTCTTATTGAAATCAGTGGGAGTCCTGCCATTGACTTAAATGGGAGCAGAATTGGGACCCAAGAGGTCATTTCCAGTTCTGGGTCCTAACCTTTGGATCTGCCTGTTGAAGGAGATCAGAAATTGTCTAGTCTGACCATCTGCCTGTGACTGGGATCCAGGAATATAACAGTCTGTTTATACATGAGTCCTATTCCTTACAATATTATATTGACTATTCTGAGACCACAACTACTGCCATATAATGAGTATCATGCAGATATTCAACATGACAGAGGGTGTGTGTGTGTTAAGAGAGAAATAATGGCATGGTAGAGCTCAGATTTCATTAGCCCAGATGTTTTGATGCTGCTGGAATGTAGAAAACGTGCGTTTTTCTTTGTTTAATTCTCCCTGCCCTGACCTGCTTGCACAAAATGTCAGGAATACAAAGCTAACTGTCAAATGTGAGCATAGCACCATGGAAGCCACCACCCCATTCCTGGCAGAATTTCTGCAACCCTCATCAGGAAAAAACATAGCATCCTCCTTAAGCAGCCCATCTCATCTGCTGCTCCTGAAGGACACAGGCACCCTGCACAGCAGCTCTGTTTCCCCAGGAGGAAATTACAGAAGTCATTCCAGTCCCCAGCCTACACGGTCCCGATGCATAGGGGTTAGACAAGGGTTGTCAGCCAGGGAGAGTTGCAGTTCCCTGATCTGTGCGAAAAAAAGGAAAATCCTGCGTGCCGTGTCTGGGCTGGCCAGCAGCGCCCTCTGGCTGCGGCTCTCCCAAATTTTTTTTAAGTTTTAAAAGTTCTCTGCAAATACTGTCTTCTTTCTCTACAGGTACTGGCCATATTTAGATGGGAAGATACGAGAAGCATTAGTTTTACGAAGTATTAAAGTACGACTTCTCATAAGTTTCTCAAGAGACACAGATCCCCTTACTTTTAACTTTGTTTCATCTCTGAAAGCTATTTGCACTGAAGTTCCAAGCTGTAGTTTGAAAGTTGTAAGTATAATCCATATTGCTTTAAAATATAAGACAATCCTCATCCCCCCAAAAAAGAATCAAGAAAACATAACAACTGAGAAATTTTTTTTGTTATTATCGAAGTCTTTAAATTTAATTAAATATCAGGAAATATAAAATATTGAACATAATTTACTCCTAGTAGTAACACAATTTGAAATTAGGACAGAAAAATATATTGGTGCCAAAAGGCAGTCGGTGTGGTGGACAGCCCACGCAAAACACCACGTGTGGTCTTTCACAGCAAAGCCAACAGAGTGAACTGTAGCCACTGGTCATGTTTATACTGTGAGATAAGAGCCAATCTGACAGCACAAAAATATGATTTAGTCAACATTCACGTAACTTTACTGTTAAGCTGTGTAAGCATCTATTTCCTTCAGCCAAGTGCAAAGTAGAAGAAAAAATAATGAAGATTTTACGTTAAATTCAGACTACAAACTCAAAATTGTGAAGACCAGAAACACCACTCTGGGGCCACATTAGACATGCAGTACAGGAAAATGAAAAGTACCATACAAATGTGTTAGAGAACAGAATGTATGGCAAGTGCTACTTCCAGGGTGATACTGTTCACTTTTATGGAACTGAGGTGCACTGGAAATCAACCACCTTGGATCTTGTGGAGGGCGTTTGTGGGGGTTTTTGGGTTTGTTTTGTTTTTTTCAGGTAACAGTTCTAAATAATCTGCTGAATTATTTTGATTTCCCAAATTTATAGTCCCATAAATCCTGCCAGCTTTTTGAAAATTGACAACAATTCTAAAAAGGAAGTACTATTTCTTATACACACCATAAGTGGTATTATGCATATCTAGAAATAGGGTTTTTTGTTATAATATATGTTATTGTAAGTTTCCTCAGTAAAAAAGCAGCATAAAGTGTGGTTTTAAGTCAAAAAACCCCATACATAGTTGACTCTGTTTAAGCCACTTCAATTTTGAATTACTTCTACCTTGTTCCATATTTATAACCAAAATTCTGTTTGCGTATTCAATTTTTTTAAGTGGTACCTAATATTTACATCCATTGCCATCTATTTACAGTAGGTAAAATCTTTTGTAAAGAATTTATTGTGTTAAGAACTAAATGATAAAAGGAAAAAAATACTTCTAGACATCTGTTCTAGGTAAATAGTTCAGCTAGAATCTCTGTAGTTAGAAAATACAAAAACAACTTCCAGTAAAAAAAAAAATTAGCTGTAGAGAGTTGTAAAGGTAAAACACTGAGTCAGTTACCTTTGTGCTGTGCATCACAATTCCCAGTCTGGGTGAGCCACTGCCTTAAATAAACCTTGGTATGAGTAATAGCCCAAGGGTCAGAGTTTGCTGGTATCAATTTGATTTTGTCTGAAAACTGTGCCATGGGCTCCATCTCAATACTCTTTTAATTCAAAAAGCATGCCAGATGAGCAACTGCTTTTTAAAGCTATGTTTCTTTGGTAATCATCTATTATAGCCAGGATGAAAGTGAAACAAAACTATATGTGTGTGTGAGGAGAAAGAATAGGTCAACAAGGTAAAACTAAATTACCTTTTGAACTATTGAAAACCCTCCTTTTACCTCTTGGTTCTGCTTTGGCTAGGAGAAAACATAAACTAACCTCAGTATAAAAAATACTGTCTTGCAGACATGTATTGTGTATGTTATATGCAAAACCACTGAAATTTTAAGAGAAACATGTTACAAATTGTAATTGAAATTACATTTAAAATGGCTAGGCTGCCACAATATGTGGTTCTGACCAAAATGTCACACACACCTGCACCATGTGATGTCCTATCCCCCTGTTGTTCTGTTCTTTTGGGGATAATATATCCTACAGAGTGTACTCACCAACATTTTGGTTTTCATTTAGCTTTTTATTCGTGTGATATGCCTTGTCTTGACTGTTTTCCTTTTTTTTTTTTTTTTTTTCTTTTCTTACCCCTGTGGAAAGACCAGTTTGGCTTGAAAGTTTCCAGTGAGTGCCAATGGCTAGCTGCAGCTGCAGGGTACACTGGTTTGCCAATGGTCATCCTGAAGGAGATACAGATGTAATTTCTCTGCTAGATGGGAATCTCCTGCTGATTTCTCCTGGTCTCTGACCAGGCTAATGCTAGTTTTGGTGTTGCAAGTATAGAGTTAGAAACAGGGCGCTGCAACCCTGTTACACCTGGCATTTTCAGCATCTCAGAGTCCCGTTCACATAAGCATGAATAATTACTGGATTCAACTGAAACTGTTTTGAGAATGTAAACTCAATACAAGTACTCTGAAGAAAATGATCACTGGAAGAACTTGCACCTAGAAAGCTTTGTTTGAAGACTAATTAAATGCCATAAGCACACAGCCAAAGGACAGGGAGTAACCTGCATATCAAACTGCTGCTGAAGCAGGGAGCTCTGTCCTATGCACATGTGGTCATGAAATTAAAGCTTGAATCAGAAAGGGCAGACTCAAGGTGAGGAGCTCACCACTGTGCTTCTTGGAATCTTAATTTCCATATTCCTTAAGTTTTGTGTACTTGACCCTGTAAATGCATCTTGTATGCACAAATGCCTGGTGTATCTCTCAAAGGAGCAGCAGGAAGGGGCCAGCTCTCTTGGGTGCAGTGCTGAACAGAGAAAGGTGTGTGCTTTGAAAGGGCCCTCAGAAGTCATGACCTGGAACAAAATTGTCTGTAGACAACTGGAAAACACAAAGGAGTGGCATGGAACACGCATCTATCTACAGCCAAGTCATTCTTGAGCCTCCACATGAATCTATTTTTGAGTTGTGCAGGTGTATTCTTGTTCATTTTTCTCTGGTACTGATCGGACAAGAAGTGCATATAGTGTTAAAATTATAAACAAACAAATCTTGCTCATACTTCACTCTCCAGGTTAAAACATTTTCCTCTTGTTGCCGGGAAAATTTGATCTCTTCATACAAAATTTAATCCTGAGAAGTTTCTAAGTTTCTGAAATGCAAGTTTCCTGTTGGAAACTATGCAATGTGTGATTGCAGAGTTATTAATTCAGCTCTTGCTGTGTCTGCCAATCCCAATCCTGAAGCAGACTTCAAACCCCAGTATCCCTGGAAAAATAGGGAAATGGGTCAAAGTTCCTGGCTCTTACCATGGTGAACAGAAGGATGGGTTTGGGTTTGTTGTTTGTTTGTTTGGGTTTTTTTTTCATTTTACAGCCTTTACTACCTGGCACCTTGCTTTTAGCATGCAGTAGCCATATACTTTGTATAGTTCAGAATGCCAAGTCAGTAGTATCACAAACTATGAGAATTTAATTAGAAATACAATGTGCAGCATTTTATTAAAGTTAATGCTTGGCAATAAAATCTCAAGCTGTTCTGTACCACCAACTCATTTTCAATAAAGATTAGAGAACAGACTGTATTTTTTCTGTCTCCTATAGGGCAATTCTCATTAACCTGTGCTTCCTTCTATTTTATGGCAGAAATTCTTTGACCTTGAGGAAGAGAGTGCCTGCTTTCTTAAAGAACAGAAGAACACTTCCCTTCCCAAACTGAATCGTAACAAATACATGGTGACTGATGGAGCTGCATATATTGGTAAGTAACCACATCTCAAGAAATTCTAGTTTGTATCCAAAAGCCTGAAATAACAACCTTTTGTAGATTATAGTAATCTACAGCTGATATGTTCTTTAAGTGAAGATAATAGTTAATTTCTTTGAGAACCTGGATAATGACTGAACTTTGAGACTCTTCTCATTGAAAACCTTTCCTTCCCCTCTGAATCAGTTTCTCAAGACCAACATTCTGCTTTCAGTATAATAGAACAGACTGAAAACACAAATATAACACAATTTATGAAGCAGGTATAATTATTAGCATATTCTCTCGTTCTGCAATCCAATGAAGATGGAGTGTTCTCCTTTCCCCATATTATTACTAAAGCTATGGTCAAACCTGACAAATACTGTACAGATGCTGTTCATCCTCATCATCCAAGCCTTACTCCATTTACTGTAATGACTTTTCAGGCACCCTCCTAACATTAGGTACATATCTAACTGGTATTTTGGGTTAAAGGTGTATTTAAGCAAAATTGCTGTGTGGCCCCTCACAAAAGTTCACTGCCAGTCAAATGCCCACTGAATGCAGGCTGAAGAGCACCTTTTGAAAAATCTGAGTTGTGCGTAAGCTTACGGGATCAGAAAACTGCTACTGAGTTTAAAAGCAACTCATGACATTTTTAAAAGCGATCTGATGTGCTGCAGCTTGATGCTTTAGGGATCTTACTGGAGCACTGCCAAGGCAGTGAGGCAGGGAAAAGGCTGCAATCCAAAAGCAAAGCCCACACATCAACAGTGGGACACCCCAAGTTGTGTAGAGATACAACTGAAATCTTCTCTGAAAGGCCCACCCTGATGGGCTCAAAACACACACCTCGTAATCTATCCAAATCTTATTTTTTAAATCCAGTCCTGCAGCTTATTCCTCCTTCATCTCCAGAAGGTTTTATGATACCCACCCACCCCTCTCCCAGATAATTTTTTCCATTCCAGTTTAAATTCTTTCACATAGCTGGATCAAATCTCAGTCCCTTAGAACTCATCTACACAGCTTAGATTTTTAGCCAAGTTGAATCTTTTTCTTTCCTGTTGTCCTTGCATCCTTAGCTGCATATAAATAAAATAAATTATCAAAGATCTGTTAAAGCAATACAAATGCATGCTAAGGACCAGATACATCTTTTACTTGAAAGCATAGAAAAAATTGTCCTTTTTGATGAGGTTAGAATTTACCATCCTTGACAACTTTAGCCTTCTTAACATTTTCTGCTGAAATAACAGCCTTGTTTGTCCAAAATAAAAATGTGTTTTAAATGCATAATTGAAAATACTTACAGTTTTAGTGAAATTTTAAAAAAGTAACTGAAGCACTTGATTTACCTGTTTTCCATTAGTTATCCTTAATTATCCTTTTTGCCCTGCTATCCCCAGGATTCAAAGTGCTTATTTGTTAATTACCTTAGATTTCAACAAAGGTTGCAATAATTGGCATAAATTAGTAAAATTTATTTTTCTTTCCTCAAATAGTATCTGTCAACAGGTAAGTTCTAAAAGATCTACTGTTTTGGAACTTCGAATTGTTGATACAGAAAAAAATATTGTTCTTAACACTGAAAAAGCCAGTGAGGATAGTAAATGGAGTAATAATGTAATAGATGTAAAAGGAAGAGCAAATTAGTTTTGAATAAATAGAAGAACCTGTTTTCACTTCTGAAAGCTTAGAGCTGTTAAAACTTCCAGAAACAATCTTCACTACGCATGGTATGTATTGGAACTTTTTTTTTTCCTGCTGGTATTAAAAAAACCCCAATCTTATTTCCATCTCTGCACTGGGGAAAATGGTAGTGTTTCATTCTGGATTGCCTTTAGGGGGGTCGTTTTTTTATTTGGTTCTTTTTTTTAATGTTAGAAACTCACTCACTGTTTATTCCTGCCTTTGCTTGCAGGTAATTTTGATTGGGTAGGAAATGCTTTTACGCAGAATGCTGGAGCTGGCCTTGTTATCAACCAAGCAGACGCGGGGAACAGCACAAGCATCATTAAGCAACTCAAGGCTGTTTTTGAAAGGGACTGGTATTCACATTATGCCAAAAGTTTACAACCAACAAAAATCCCAAACTGCTTTAACCACAAACTCAATAAAGGGATTTCAAATAAGACTGCCATGAGCAATGTGAATTAGAAAGACTATTTTACTGTTTAGTATGGCAATGAAGAATTATGTTGGGGTGTAGCCTTCTTTCATATTTACAGACAAAAGACTTAAAGAAAAAGCAAAAAAAAAAAAAAAAAGTTTGGTTTGGGGGGGTGTTTTTAGGAAAAAGCACACTTATATTAAATCTGTCTAACCTATATTCTCTACATGAATCATTTAAAACTTTCAAATTTGTTACTTCTGACACTGAATGTCTTTTCCACTTCCATGTGAATTTTAATGTTCCACGTTTGAATTTATCAGCATGTGTCAATGTTTCTGTTTTAGGACCTTCCCCACTTGCCAACCTGACTAGAACAAACCTTGAGGCAAAATGAAGATTCAAGCTATGAAATGGCATTCTGAGATCAGTTATTATTGACATACAAATAGATGGTAGGTTTACTGTAAGAGAAAATGTCAAGGAGTAAGCAAGGTTTCACCCATATAAATAATTCCCTATAAATAACTACCCTGTCATAAAAATACCTCCTGGGTTCGAGCATTTACTTTGAGTATCACTATTCCATGTCTTCTAACTAGCCTTAAAATACATTGGAGTTACAGGACTGGTAATTCATTAATCTCCTAACAGTATGAGAAATTTTTGAGGGCTTGGGGTTGGCCTTATCAAGTTTTTCCTATTCCCTAAAGTCTCCCAGAGTTTTTATCGAGGTATTGCGGATTCCTTTCAACAGAATAGTTATTTCCAATTACATGCATTTCATCTAACAGTGAAAATCTCCGGGTTAATAGCTAAAACCTAGGATTGATTGTTTTTATGTTTTTGTAACCTCAAGAAAGTTTCTTCCCCAAGTTAAATATTTCTTATATGTGATGACTCATTATTAAACCAATGCACATCTCAAAATCAAATACTGCTTTTTAGAAAGGCCAAGGGTTATGCAAAATCATGCAATAGTTTTTGTTAAACGATCATAGAATAATTTTGTTGATTTTTACACCCGAAGAATTTGCTTTCCTAAGTTCTACTTTAAAAAGAAATAAAAATTGTGAAGTGACATTTTTTGTTAAAATGTCATCCATATCGGTAGATACACCTGCATGGATGAAAAAGTGATGCCTTTATTTAGACCACAGTTTTAGTTGGTGTCAAAAGTGTGCCTCTACAACCACAACTAAGTTGCACCAAGAAGCAACTCTTCTATTAAAGTGTGAATTTGCTCTTTGAAGAAATACACATAAATGTTTGTGTATTTTTCTCCAGTCAGAGATGTAATAGCATAGTTTCATAATAAAAATGTTTCACTACTATGCCTCTGCTTCCATTGAAGAAACACAGCCAGGAAAGCAAACTGCATTCTGCATTTTGTAAAATATTCACAAAACCTTTTCCACAATAATGACTTTTCTTCTCATCTCCTGAAGGCACACTTCAAAAGCAGAGGGCAAAAAGAGTAAAAAACCCAATCACGTTCCAGTGTATTAGTTTAATCTTAAGAAGAAGTAATAAACCCACCTTGACTTTCAAAACGTAGCTTGCACTTATAAGGTAAAAAATTCAAATTTGTTTTACAGTGAGAACAGCTTAGGAAATTCTAATAAATTAACATATGCACAACTTCAAGTTGTCAGCTAGAGATACCCCACAAGACTAATAATGACCCCAAAAGGCACACTTTTGACAAAAAATCTTTGTTTATTTTGCAATTGCAAAGATTTGCATCATCTTACTGAAAATAATGGTAAATCAAGAAACCTTTTAAGATTGTCAGCTTTTACAGAAAATATTTTGCACAGCTACAATAGTCAATAACAATTTCTGATATTCAGGTAAACACATGCCATGTATTAGTCTCACACACACACATATAGAAAAGCATATAATCTGACATACTGATAAGAAACAAGTATTTAAAAAAAAGAGGTTTCCTTAGTTGCTATGAGGAAAGATCATTATGAGGAGAAATTTCTGGATTTTCTTCCTTCTCTATTTAATTTAGAGTACATATAGCATGTAGGGGAGAGAGATTCCCAATACTTAACTTTCTTGTTGTGGATTTTTTGTTTTGTTTAAAAATAGACTATTAGTCCAGATTGATTTCCAGTGAGAATTTCAGCTGAATTATACCACCAATAACTTTAGTTTTGTGAGTCAAAAAACAAACAAAGAGCCCACCACATTTTTAAAAGCTGGTTAAGATAGTTGTACAGTTTCTGAGGTCCCCATCGATGGGTGATCTTAAAGTTTGAGATAAACTTAATACCATGTCCTTACATAAAACACAAAATAATTCATGCGAACAAAAAAACCCCACTGTCTGGAGTTGTTAATTGTAGCATCTAATGGCAATAATATACAGTAATCAATCAATGTAGGTTCCCCCCTTGCATTATGGATACTGCAAATGTGTTTAAGTTTTTTAAATGACTTCTTGTATAAATAATGGAGGATCTGAGTGGAACACAAATTTGTCAGATGATAAAGCAAAGCTGCTTACCAAGTCAGATTTATTGATGAAATCAGATGAATGGTAAAATAGTTTTACTGGACAGACCCTAGGAAAATGCAGATCATGAATACGAATAAGATCTGTTAGTTTGCAAATATTTTCTTATAGGCTAGATAAACAGATTTTTGGTTTTCAGTGACCCCCCCCTCAAAGAGCAGATACATAAAAGTATTTTTTAAAAGTGGCAGTATGTTTTGGTTTTATGAATGGAAGAATTTGAGTGGTTTTGAACAAATTTCAATGTGAAATACTGGCCAGCCAACCTATAAATGGAATGGCAGACTCAAATTTCATTTGATATAAAGTATAGCTCAATACTGTAATAACTGTTTAGAATGGCGTCAGCTCCAAAGTAGTACATAAGGCCTTGATCTATTACATTAGCCAAAAGACAAAGTGCATCCTTGGACTTCAGCAAACAGGAAATTTAAAATACCAGATTATTTTTTGAAACTGTTTAAGGGGATTATCGCCAATTATTTGGCCTGGGCCAGTGCTGTTACTCTTTAACTAGATTTGCTAAAACAGCCTCAAGTTTGGCTTCAGATCCTTCTACCACTGTAATAAATCGGAAGCAAATCCATTACAGTGATTTCACACTAGTTTAGCAGGGGTCAGAATCTAAACTAGTTTCTTCTTGCTTCCAATCTCCTGAGTATCACCACTGCACAGGCTATTTCCTAATTTAACAGTGATTTTCTTTCAGGGGTTTCTCACAGACCTCACAGGCATAACCCAAAAGATGCACTTTCTCTAAGCCCTTCTTAACTGGCATTGGTAACTCTGTCATATTAAAGGCAATTTCCAAAACAGAACAGTTTTATTCTGAAAGAATACAAACTGTAATTGTTGTTTGCTGCAAACATTTACTAGTGCCTTATTCATACAAGTTTTTGTTGAACTGTTCCTCACATGAAGTCCTGCTAAAGGTCCTGTACTGAGGCACAGAGCAAACTTCCTAAGTAAGATGACATTGTGATGTTTACAGCTTAGTACCTAAAACTAGAGTCACAAAAAGACAAAATCTGACTGCGAGATGTTGGTCCAAACCACAAGCACATTTAAACTGGAGCGTTTTATCCAATCCCAGTTCAAGAACTAAATTTCACAATTTATTCCTGGCTTCATTATCAAATAATCTATAACACAGTTGAATTATTCTGTCTTGCCAAGGCATAAAATCTGAATTGCCTCAACATCTGGCTGCTATCAAAACCATAATCACAGAAATTCCTGTAAGCACAGGTTGAAGTCCAAATATCACACAGTGGCTGCTTTCCAGATCTTGCATGTTAAGTCTCAAGTTGTTTTAGGCCAGCTACTTTTTCTGCCTGAAGCATGAACTAGTATCCACAACTACTCTCACCTCCTCTTTGAAGACCAGAAAGGCATAGATTGTGTGCTACAGCACAGTGGCTATAGCTGTACCTTAACAGGAACAGATTTAGGTTTTACCCAATATGGGGCCAGGTGTTCCTCCCAGTAAATCCAGTCTGTGCTGGTGGTTCAGAAGAGAGCTTGAGAAACAAGTAGAAAAGCCTCCCAATGCTATTTTTAACATCTACTCATTATTTGCTGCACTACCAGCTGCCTAAATTCTACTACTTTGTTGGGATTTGCACATATAAAAAACTAAACAAATAACTTCTGTTACCTGCCAGCTAACCCTAATCTAAGAAAAAAACCAGAAGATTTATAAGGATTTTTGTGAATTTAGCATGTACTTACTAGAAAGAATGTAAGGACTCTCATCAAGATGATAAAGATATCAGCTGGCTATTGCAGTTCTTCAGTCTGAAGTTCTAAATATCCCTGTCTCAGATAATTATACACTTGGCTCCTGAGAATACCCTTATAGAGTGCACTAAGTTTATCTTAAAAACTTTCTGGTCTTCAAAATTAACTTTTCATTTTTTAATGCAAGTATATTAACTAAATGTTTAGTATGTTTCCAGATGGTAATTTCTGGTGCTGTGTTTTTCTGCCATTCTTACCCTTTCTCTGTCTATGTCTATCATATATTCATGGGTTTTCAGTCATCATTATTCCAATGCAATCTATGTAAAGGAACCAGAACGAATCCTTGGTGTGTTTAAAATTCACAATGATGCCTCCTGAGTTGAAGGTACCAGTGAACATGCTCCACTTCTAACACTGCAAGGTATAGCAGCTCAACTGATGCTGTAGGAGATCGCTTTTCCTAGCTGTAGTTTTTCACTTTAATTACTGCTGGATGTTATTTATGAATTTCTCAGTATTGAATCAGGTTGCTCTTGGATCATCACTTTGCACAAATGCCTTAGAAGCTTGCCAAACTAGCATGTAAAAGAGACCTCATTCAAAATAGTTTAGACAAGAAAAGAAGAACTCATGTGCTTTACACTCTGAAGGGTGCTGAAGTCAGTGGATAAACTCCAGTCCTATAATAAAGTGGAGCTTTCTATTGTACCTCCTGTTTAGATTAACTCTGCTTGGCTTCCAAGAAAAGCCTGTGAGAATTGTTTGTTTGAATTACCTTGCGATCAGGAATTTATAGAGAATCTGAATGAAGAATCCAGCTGTATTGAGTGGTTCAACACAGTAACTTAAACTGGGTTTTCATTAAATCAAATTTATATTCCATATCCATATGGAATATACATATGTGGAAAATACAACTACATTAACATGCTAATGTCAGGTTTTCTCTACAGTTCAAAAACATGTCGGACAAAAATCAAGGTACTGCAGCCTATTTCAGAAAATGTTGTTAAAAATAGCTTTTAAGAATGTAATTCAATTCTGGCTGCAAATTATTCTGCTGTAGTAATGTAGTCAGCTCTATTTTGTTCACAAGAAATTCTATACTGCTATTTTACAGGAAGACTCAATAACTTTTAACCCTGTAAAATAACTGTGATCGTTCTCCCTTTAAGCACAGAAAGAAGGTTGATGTCCAATTTAGGCTACAGAACATAACAAAACATAATCAAATGGCTGGCAACTGCAGCATTCCAGAGGATTATTTTGTGTTATTTTATGTTGCATGGCTACAAACATGAACAATATGAATTACATGTATGACAGTGGTGTTGTATGAACACATGGTGGACATTGAATCTCATACAGTAAGATCCATCCCTCTTGTAACAGCATAAAATGTAGTAAGGGTAGAGAGGAAGGGGCAAAAAGAGCCAGAGGCAAACTAACTTGGATCAGCTCGAGTTAGTGGACTGGATGTTGACATAAAAGCTCTGGACTGCATTTTTATTTTGTTCCATTCTCTGCAAAATCCTGTATTTCTTATGCATCCTTCTTGCTGATCTTTATACGAGTGAACTCTCATGATTTTTTTCAGAATGAGGAAGAAACCTTTAACAACTAAAAACTTATGCTTAACAGAAAGAAATCAGCATGAATAAAAGCCTGGTGATTTCTGTTTAGCAGGTACCAAGTAGTAAAGCACTATTTGAAATGAGACTCCTCCTTGGACATTAGAAGTTTCTAGTGTAATATAAGCCAAAATTGACAACATAGCACACACCTGCAAATTTCACATCACTTGCAGCATTTGCTTGTGATTTGCTTGTTCTCTCAATGTACAAATACAGTCATCAGACAGACACCACTCTGAACTCCTGGTAAACTGGTGAAAACTAAGCACAACTATCAGGCAACCCAACTTGACACACTCAAATGAGGAAAAGGAATACTCCTAGAAGAGCTAACTGTATAAAATTTATAAGTCACTTAGAAGCTGGAATTATTTTCAAATGTAACTTTGAGGGATTTAATGGGGGCTTTAATGGGGAAGGAATCTTTCTGTTAAAGATTAAAGGCATTCACTGTTATATATAGTGTCTAAGCAAAACAGCATATAAAATGCAAAATAAGAAGCTCTTCAAATGGAACTATGTAGACCAACATTTTACTGACTGACCTGCTAACAAATATTTTTAGTGGATTTGCTCAATGTTCAATTACTTCACAATAATCTCTTAAATTATTCTGCACGTATTCTTTATTTGTATTTCTTCAAGTGACACTGTACCTGTACTCGGTGTTTTACTTGAAACTTGACAAAAAAGCAGGAGTGATAGCTGTTTCTTTCTAAAGGTCAGAGGACTTTCTCTCATCTATCTTGTCCTCTTATTGTCTCCTACTTCTTCAGCAACCCAGTCCAGGATTACATTTGTCATTGCCTCTGTAACAAAGAAAATGAAGTCTTTTTAGTCACCTGCTGTTTCTGAAAACTGCTGGCTGTTCAACATGTTCTTGCCCTTTGAGAGATCCCTTATCTAATGAGATCTAAAAGTATAATAAAGGAGGCCAAGCACATAATTCCAGGTGTCTCACATAATTCTTTACCTGGAAAGACACAGATGCAAAATCTGGAAAAAGAGATAGAGGGCAGGGGTGGGGAGAATGCTTGGCAAGCTTTAAATGAGGTAGAGGTTCTTCTGATGATATAAAAACCTTTTCTGGTGAGCTTACTTTATTCTAGAATAAACCATTCTTTACCACACAGCCAGATTTGCAATTACTGAAATGTGTGGCTAACTTCAGCATGAAAAGGTGAAAGGTCCAACACCCTTCGTCTTTATGAATTGAACTAATTTCTTCACTACATAAGGGAGGTGGAAGGAGCAGGTAATGTTGCTTCCTCTTCTGAGGGAATAGGCCAGGTTGCTACTAGAAATAGAGGGGATAAGGCTTCTAAAAGAAGCAAAGATCTTATGCTTCTGACTTCTCTTAATTCTCACAAGATGGTGCATCTCTGTGGGAACTTGGGTCTCACAGCTTTTGTACCAATTTCTTTGTAGCAAACTGTCAGACTTCTCAGGAGAGCTCCTTTTCCTCCTTACTATGTTCAAGACAGTTGTGACATATGCTTTTAACAATATCCAGATTCTTCAAAGACATTTCTAAATTAGACTGTAAGAATTTTCCCTGTGAAAAGGAAAAATGAAGGGCAGGTTCAGTGAGGAATCCAAAGAACCTAGTACAAATATTAAAATACATAAGAAATCAAGATCAAAACCACAAGGCGTTCTCATTTTTGCTAACAAAGACTTGGGAAAGTAAATGAGAGGCTAATGCAGTACCTCAGATTAATGAGACTGGACTTTATAAACCAAAACTCTTAAGGACTGTGCCCACATCTGAACTTCTGCTCTCAGTATGGAGCAATGCAGTGAAGAATCAGAGAACTGCCTTGATATGCTGTACAAAGGTTTCAGCATCCAAAGTCTTATGCCCATTTCTCAATGTATGCAGCTTAAAAGGTAGGCTAAAAAATAGGATTCTGTCTATATTTATACAGATCTTACTGGCAAATAATCAGTGAAAACCAGTCACTTCTCACAGCAGTTGTGTCTTCAGATGTCACCATAGAGATCTTACTGAACAAGTCTGGAGAAAGGGAGAAAAGCAACATCTGTGGCAGCAAGTAAGCTATTCAAAAAAAGCTGCAAGCCCATTTTCCAAGTGCTAGATGATACAATGAAAGCATTCAAATGCCCCCATCCAGCTCTGATTCCAAATGTCCTTGTATCAAATTCCAAATACAGACTTGAGGCTCCTCACACACATACACACAGAGACACATCCTCAAAGGGAAAAACTCGTATCTTTGCCAGAAGAGCTTGGAACATCTCTAGCACAATTACCTGTTCCACTGCTGTCCTACTCTTAAATAAGGCTGACAGTACAGCTTTCTGCAAAGGGCCACATATCCTTTATTAGAAAATGCAAATATGCACACAAAGAGACACAGAATAATGAGTTAGCAAAGTGGACTCCTGGCTGCAGCACAGAGGGACATCAGTGTCACCATTTCTGATAGCACACACCAAAGCCATTTACTCACCTTGTCATTCCCACACTGCATGTGTGCCAAAGCTTACTTTTTTAAAACACAAAGGGCAGTGTTTCTCTCTGAATGAAACATTCCAGAGAGGATTATATCTTTCTCCTTTTTTTAATAAGGAGAACAGCAATCACTGCCCCACTTTTCTTCCCTTTCCACACTCCACTTTGCAAATTAGCAAATGTTTCCACCATCTCTGCTTCATCTGTCTTTTTCAAGCTACTTCCTGAATGCTGTTTCTGAATCCCTTGCTGCTGCTTGGTACACAAGGATGAATCTCTGCAACTTGCATTGTTGGTGCTGTAACATCCTACAAGGTTCCTTCCACTAGCTTTACCTGAAGTGCTCAGAAGAAGGAAGTGCGTGCACACAATGTTTAAAGACATACAAATTACTGTGTATGAAGACAAGGGAAGTCAGGGCAAAAGCAGAATGCAGGCACTACTGGCAAAAGATCTGGACAGGGGAAAGGGTCAAAAGTCATACTCCTCAATCCAATTTCACCTTGGCACACCCAAAACCTGTATCAGGATCTAGAGCTCAATTTTTTGCAAACCTTGCACAACTAACACAAGCCTTGCCTCCAGGTACTCTGCTGTTGGCTGGAGTCACACTCCAGGTTAACCTGCAAAGCTAGGCAATAACAAGCGAGTCAAAACCACAGACAGCTTCAAGCCACGTGACCTCAACTTTATCCTCCAGGTGGTATTTGGCCACAGAGGGGGTCTAACCTGGGTACATGTCATCTTGTGACAGTGAAGATGGTCCAAGCTCACCATCATACAGAACACCACCACCTCCAAAAGAGCAAATGAAGAAAGAAGATCTCTCTGCAAATGTATTTTAAATCTCTAAGTGTGACTTTGGCACTGCATTGTATTTCCCTACACAATCTAAAAGTACCAGGAGTCCTGTGTAGTTCGCAGAACAAAAAGGATATGTACTATATGCTTCCTACTATACCTCTTCTGATGGAATAATTATCAAATAGAAAAATCTGTCTAAACTCATTTTGAAAACTGCATGGCTAGCTTATGCAGTAGCTAGATATGTGGCAAGGTTACAGTATTACTCTCTAAGGAGAATACAATTAATATGCGTATATATTTTGTTCAATTCAAGCACTGTGTAGTCTCCAAGTTCTGCCATGAGAAGTATGGATCACTTCTCATTATCCTTCCTACTCCAAAACACAGTATTTATCACAGATGTGTACAATACAGCTGCATAGCTTAGGCCTGTTATATAGGTCAGTATCTGCAATGCACATGAGAACATAGTTTGCCACTGCAAAGGAGAGTGGCTGCAAAATCTATTTTGGATAATCCAATTTATATTTGAGGAAATCAATGTGTGGTCATTTCTAGAACTGTGAATATAAGGCAACTGCTGCATGCTTGTATATTTGATAAGTTTTATTATACTATATCCTTATATGAATGCCTATGCAGTGTAAATGCTTTAATAGAAGATACTGAATGTTTTTTTACACATTATTTTCTAAATAATGCTACATTTTACTGCATGTTTATTCATTCTTTTGTGTTGGTACAAAGTGCAAGCTGCAAGACACATGATTTTAAGAATTTGCACAGCAGCTATTCAAATCCATTATAAAAACATGTTCTTATGTAAAGACTTAATTTGGCAAGAAATGTGCTTCCTTTGGACAATGGGCTTGGTTCACAGCAATACCTGTGTACTGAATATTTATTTATTTTAAAAAACCTCCCAACATTATCCCTGAATCTGTAAATGGGGCCATTGATTCTGCTGCAAACCATTGTGTTGGTATGCTTTGGTACCTTTAAAAATGTAAATCTGCATTTACTAGGAAAACAGATGAGACCTGTCCTGATGCAAGCCGTAATTGAAAAAGCCCAATCCTGAGCAGCCCTTGTGTTTGGTGCTGCAGGATGACAATGTAGCAATCTTTTCTTTTTTCTTTAAATAATACTTACTCATGACCTTAATATGAGTTCACGTTACTTGATTGTGAACTGGGCCCACTGTTTACAGTATTACAATTCATAACCAAAGTTCACTGAATTAACAAAATTTATAAAATTCATTTATTTGGAAGAGAAAAGGAAAAGAAACTGATTTTGCTGATGTTTTGGAGAGCTGGCTTGGTATAGTGTTGCTTCTGTACCAATGCATTTTAAATGTAAGGAAATCACTGGCTGAAAGACTGATGGCTAAGACAGCATTGTCAGTGGTAATATACTGCTGGAAACTAAGTTACCAATGATATATCATAAATCAAGGTAGTAATGCATTAATTTAAAGATATGTAAATATTGATTTTAATGCTGCAGCATCATAGACATCATTTTTCACTGCTTTGATATCCAAGGATTCCTAGTACTACACAAACGTATTTTATCTGCTCCATTTTTTAGTTTCAGTACTTTCATTCAAAGCCAACTCCCATTTCTTTGTACTTCACTGAAATAAAGACTCTTGTTTCAGTACATAATGCTTTTCTTACTCTCTCTGGTCTGTTTGTTTCTATGAGCACCAAATCTCAGATACTAGCCCCTACTGTCCAATTCCCAGTACCCTGGCTCCCAGTCCTCTGTGCATACCAAAGGCACATCAGGCAACAGTGACAGACCACCTGGTGCCTCCTTCCAGGGCTCTGCAGAGCCTGAGCAGCACTGGCACTGGTGCCAGATCACTGGGACTTTGTCAACATGATCCTCTTTCCTAGTAGATTTGTATTAAAATTCTAGTTGGAACCTGGGAAAGCAGGCACTACCCTGGATTTCTCATTTCTCAGGAGACTGACTGAGTCATTGTGATTTTCTGTTGCCAGGACTGCTGTCACATTCTGTTAAGACTACAGGAGTCCTAACTAAATGAACATAAATTCCCCTCTGATTTGCACCTAAAAGACTGCTACCAGGTCTAATTCTAAATAATTTGCTCCATGGAGACACATGTTCCAAGTAGTTTGGAAATGAGAACACTCAGCAGCAGATAATACTTAAACAGAAAGGTGAAGACTGACAGGGGATGGGAGGAAGCTGAATTTCCTGAGATAAGCACTGACCTCAGTCGCATGAGCTTTTGTAACAGCTGTTTTATGTTGCACCAGCAAGGCAGCTTTTGACTGCAGAGGTCCCCATGGGGTGAGCAATAGCTACTGCCCTGTGACCCACAATGTTTCAAACACAACACCTGAACAGATTTCAGGTACAGCAGGAGTGATGAGGGCAGAACAAGGAGAAGGAATCAATTCCCATGAAGAGAAGCTTTACCTTAATTCCCAAGCTACTTATGTCCCCCTTTTTTTTTTACAAAATCAGAGCACCTCAGTTTCGCATTTTGCATGCTTTTTGCAAGGTAATTATTCTACTTGATTATTATTTTAGTGCCCATTTTCACAAAAAATGAAGTCCACACTTAACAAAAATATGTAATTAGGAACTCAATATTCTTTTCATATATGCAGCATCCCAACAATCATATGAAGGAGGAAACAAAATATTAGTCTTGTTTACAGACAAATAGCAATTATAATTGCTTACTGTGCGCTGTATCACTACAATTAGACTGCAAAACACACAACATTTAAATTCAGCTGCTGACATCTATTTTCATGTTAAATTTCCTTTCCAAATATGCCTTTTCTTTTGGAAATATGCTTGAAAATGTTGTATTCCATAAGAAGACAAAAAAAAATTTCAACCACAGTAGCTAAAAAGAAATCAGCTGCAACATCACAGCTACAGTGCAGGCCACTGCCACTGGACTGATTCACAAAGAAGGAAAGGATTTTATCCTATTCCTGGCTTTGACCATAACAGGATTTGTGCTCCTGTGGAATGAGATGATCATGGTGATACGGGTGGGTCCCCTCTCCATTCAGAATCACATGCACTAGAAAGGCCACCTTTCAAGTAAAGCGGGTGACGCCTCCTTACAATACTATAAAGTTTTTCATAGGATACATTCTTTTCAGACGTGACACCCACCTCCAAGGCAGCACATACATTTTATGAGTTAAAGAACAGCATTGATCCCAAAGATGTTGACATCTCCAAGAATTTTCAGTTTCCTACAAAAAAGGAACCCTCTTCTAGCCCCTGGTTAATTTTTGAGTATCAATACTGATTTCTCACAGAGTGCCACAGGTATTCAAGCATTGCTGAGCTGAAAGAACCCAGCAAGTGACAGCACTTGTACCCCAGTAAAAGAAACAGCAAATCACCTGTGCTATGCCCTTGGACTTTGTTAACTCCTTTGGTGCCAAGTAACAAAAAAAAAGGCATAAAAGTCATTTTATTTTACATACAGGTTTCCTAACAGTACTGGCATGGTTTAACCCCAGCCAGGAGCCAGGCCCCACTCAGCGACTCACTCATCCCCTAACAGCAGGGTCAGGGAGAGAATGGGAGAGAATGGGAAGGGTAAAAGCTGGACAGCACCTGGATTAAGATAAAGAGAGTTTAATAGGGAAAGCAAAAGCTGTGCAAACAGGCAAAGCCATACAAGAAATTAATTCACCACTTTCCATGGGTAGGAAGGTGTTCAGTCATCCCCAGGAGAGCAGGGCCCCTGGGAAGACAAATGCCTTCACTGCAAACATCCACCCTCCTTCCTCCTCCTTTCCCCTACTTTATATCCTGAGGAGGACGACACATGAGCTGGAATATCCCTTTGGTCAGTTGGGGTCACCAGTCCCAGCTGTGTCTCCCAACATCCCACGCACACCCAAATTCCTTGCCGGCCATGGCAGTACAGAATGCAGAAAAGGCCTCAGCTCTATGCAAGCCCTGCTCAACAATGACAAAAACATCTCTTTGTTATCAGCCCTGTGTTCAGCAGAAATCCAAAACATAGCTCCTGGGGAGAAAATTAGCCCTATCCCAGCCACAACCAGCATAAGCAGCTTAAAGTAGCTGAAGTGCATAACACACTAATAGTGTGCTGAGACAGACTGTCCCTGGTTAAATAATTCCTGAACAATTTACATTTGTTGTCCCAGCACAAAACTCTAGCCCACTTGGAGAATTCTGCTAAGTGTAACACAGGTTTTGGAACTGTATTATAGGCAGAAAAAAAATACTTAGAACAGGTGTTTGGCTCACTGCAAGAAATCTTCCAAATCACTTCATTCCTGCTGCCCCACAACCAATGGTGAAACAGTGCCATCAAAATTATGCACAGCAAGCCTGAAATCAGAGGGCAGAGAAATCACTGAACAGCAATAACCCACTTTTCAGGCTCCCATGTCTCAATTTTTTACTCTGAATCAAGTCCTATTTGGAGACAGAGAAGGGATGTCTTTCTTCAAGCCTTGCACAGCCTTCTGCAGCCTGCAGTTTAGAACTCATTCATGATGCTAGATAACACAAAGATGAAAGCACAAATCATGGCTCAGTACCAAAGAGTCATGTTTCGATCCCTACCCTGTATCCTTTTTATGGATATAGCCACTAATGAACCAATATGGCAGTAAGCCCTTAGGTAGATGTTACTGCTGGTGTAACGTAACAGTCCCAAAGACTGTTCATCCTGCCAACACATCCCCAAGCTCCCAGAAAGGTCATGTCTTCTAGAGCAGAACCGGCTCCATGTGCTCTGTTTTAAAGACTTATTAATGCTTAAAGCATCTCAACTCATGTACAAGAGTCATAAAAGTACAGTTCAAGAGTATCTGCAGGGCCAAGCTTAAAAAACAAGGACCTGGTCATACAAAGCCATTTCTAATGCAAGGTGCCATTTACATCAATGGGATAATCTCAGGAAGAACCAAAAGGTCAGCACATTCATTTCTGCTCATATTTATACAGGATTTAGAGAGCTACAAATACTGAAAACCTCAGAGATGACCCTTTCAACATGGACCCTGATTATATTAGAACCACAGCAAATACTTTACAGATAACCAAAGCAGCAAAGTCTACATCCAGTGATTTTCAGTCCAAGAATACTCTCCTAAGCCCCTTCAATTTTATTCTTTTTTTAATCTTCTGATCTAGGAGCAGAGAAAACAGAGTTGGGTAAGGCTGTGGCATCAGCTTAATGAAAAAAATAAAAATAAAGGCAATGAAAATAGCATTCCAAGCTGGTCCCCAGCTTTAAGTATCAAACTCTTAGCACAATAATCTTTCAAAAATACCATGTTTTCATTCACCTGACTTGTTGAAAAAAGTTGTCCTAACTCAATACAGTGGATTCACTCATATCGTGATGCGCCCAAAAGAGAGAGAGTGCTGGAGCCTGAGCTCTTTAGGTCTGTATATGAGTACTTGCATGGAAATGGTGCAGAATAGTCAAAGTCTGTACCTCATTACTGATCTATATTCTCACCTAACTGTACAGCAAAAGTCAGTTTTCACACTGAAGGGGAAATTTATCTCCAGGCCTCAAATTTTTTGCTGTTACAATGCCTTGTCAGAATTAATACCTTCACAATGGTAATGGTGTATGTGAGATTGAGGGAGCTACTTGACACACACCCTTTTTTCTGATGACTTGATAACAAGTCACTCACACAAGTAAAAATCCTGCAGGTTACAGGGCAAGAAACATATTTACACTCTAGTGAATGAGTAATCCAAGAAAATAAACTGAATTCTACACTGCACCATAGGTGCAAAGGGGATGGCAGGATAGCAAACAGGAGAGTGGAAAAAATAACAAAATCCAAGGAAAAAGTTGAAAAACACTTCTAGGTGTTTGATCTGCCATGAACTTTCAGTCCCAACATGCTTGGAGTCCTAAGCCATCTCCAAGTCTGAAAGCTCTTAAACTAAAGCATTTTGTGGAATGAGCCAAGTAAGAAACAGGTGACAATAGAAAACTACTTTTCTATTTTGAGTATAATCTTATGTGCAATACAACAAAAGACAGAGACTTAAAATTTTGATAAGGAAGGAACACTTTGAAGATTTTAGCTTATCTACCTTTAAGCAGGCAAATGAAAAATTCAGAACAGCTGCTAAATAGTATACTTTACAGGAAAATGTTTTCAAATGATCTGTTTTTCCTGTGAGCCTTAGGTAAAAAATGCATCAGAATAATCTAAAAATAAAAGAACAAGGAACAAAATGGTAAGATCATGATCTTTAGTACTTAGTCTGTATTGTCAGGAATTCAGATTGGTGCCTTTGTAACACTGTGGCCAGACACATCACATTAATAATAAATAGCAGGACTAGAAGTTCAAACAAATTGGAACTTGTTCCATTGCTATTTCTATAAGGAGGAAACAGAAAAGTCAGTTGTCACAAGTTTTATTCATCTATCCTATAAAACTTCTTATTTGCAATTCCACCAAGTTTTGTTAGCCTGCTTTGCCTTTCATTAGGTTAAAAATGTGGGAGAGGGGTTTACTATCATTATGGTGCAATAATGTGTACAGGAATTGAACATGAATTATATTAAGAGCAAAGAAAGTAATGAGAGAATCAGGACCTCCTATCTGGAAGTGAGAAGCATTAATTTAAGCTACTACCCAAGTTATCCCTCTTGGTCTTCTGCTCACCTGATACTCTGCACTTGTTGTACACAGAAGTCTCCTTTAGAATATAGCAGATTCTGTAACAAAGCCAGGACGCAAAGAAGGAAGCACACAGATTCATCCTGACATAAGTCAGCATTTCCATAGGACCCATACGAGTTTACAAGCAATGAAGGAAGTTCTCTGCAAGAACCAGAAAGATTTCACTTGCTAGAGTCAGGTATTGGATGGGTGCTCAAGAGTTCCCAGGTATGGTGGAAAAGGGATCAGTTCACAACCTGGCCAGTGGCCATTAAGAGCAGCTTGTGGTGTTAAACGCTCAGAGCCCCATCAGACACATTTTCCCTAGAGGCAGAGGCCAGAAAATGCAGTCAGTAATGGCATCTTCCAGAGGCAGAACCTCGTCCTACCACAAGGAAGGTGTCTGTAACAATTTGAAACAAATTATGTATTCCACATAAGCTTAATATCACTCTCTTTATATCAATTAATGAGATTTTTCCTCAGAACTGCATACACGCTTCCTGACTTCACAAAGTGCCCATAATTAGGCCTGTCTGATTTCACAGCTAGAAATTTATAGCAAAAGAAATGAAACCATTTTAACATTTTAGCCCAGCTCTGAGGTCAAGCCAAAGATCTTTGGAGCACCTGTTGATCAAACTCAAGTCCCAGTTGCCCAATGACCAAAACAATTTGCACAGTAACTGCAAGCCCCAGTGAGACTGTATATCATCCTACTGGATTAGGAATTCTTTGCTCTTAAGAGTAACACTTGAGAGATTACCAAAGATCAGTTCTGTCACAGCTCAAAGGAACAGCAGCTCACATCAGGAATTTGTATGTCGGTCTGCCATCACTGGAGTACTCAGTGACAAAAGTCTGAACAAAGTCAGAGCACATCCTTTAATTTATTTATCTGGGCCAGTTCTGGGCTACAGTAGGGCATAAAAAGCATGTGATCAGATCCCAGACAAAAAATTACTACATATCAAGAGTACCAGTCATTAATGTTCGGACTTTAACTAGACAGAGGGAAACAGAGAGCAGGCTTTTACTGCTCATTTAGTCTCTCTCAAGAATACTTCAAGAAACTGTTTCTTCTTTCAAATAACGAAAAGAAATGCTTGTACACTGTGAAAAGGGAATTATAAAATGGTATCATCAGAAAAATAAGCAGCTTTTGTTGTAGCAGCAGTGTGTGTAAAGAATTCCCAAGATGTCATGGCTGATACAAGCAGCTCTCTCTGGCATGCTGAACTATTCAGGTACTCCCAGATGGCACGAAGATATTCTTATACACTTTTCTTTACCCCTGAACTAGAAAAAGTGTTTAATCTCATTTCAAGCTCTCCTCAACTTGCCATAGTAGGAGGTACCAATTTTCTGCCAGGCGTCCTAGACTTATACACAGCTAGTAAAGCTCTTTTCCTCAAATTTGCTGCTGTTCCCAGATAAGCAAACCAACAGGTAACCAGAATTACTATGTACCTATAGCATCATGGGTAATGAGCAGAAAAAGTGCAATGCCAATAAATCTATGAAGTATAAATGTCCTAATGTACCATGAAGCTCTTAACAGGTCTTTTACTTGGCTCCACAGCAGAGAACTGCCTCACTTCTCACCAGAGCTTCAATTCAAATCCTACAAGATCTGCTAAGACATTTTTAGTTTCCAAACACGAATTGTCCTGCTCCAATGCTACACCTCCCTGAAACAACAATGGAAAATTATGGGGAATTTGACAAAAAGAAACCTGCCAATTTGAGAAGGATTATGTCACAACTAAGCTAGCACCACGTATTTTAATATTGCTTTGCTTTACACAAGGTCCAAGCTTAAGCAAAGAAAAACATCCATTTGTCAGTGTTGTACAGTACTTTTCAGCTCACACCCCAGCACACCTCCACAGGCTTGCCTTTAGGGCTAGGGCCAGCATCAATATGTTAGTTAGTGCTGTCCCTCCATGTTTTGAAACTGTTAGCTCCTGAGACAAAGAGAAGTAGCAGTAAAGAAACAAGGGCATGCTCTGACTAAAGATGTTTTCAGATCATGCTTGCCACATAAGGGTACCAGGCAGAATGTGCCTACAAACGAGAAAAGTCTGGAAGTCAGTTCATGTAGCATCATTCTCCTGAACCTTTGTGTGTCTCCATGAAAGGGTGTGACCATTTCATTTGACTTCAAACCCATTTAAAAATCAAATAAATCTTTAGAAGAGGGGCCACGTACAAAAAGTCATAGCCCATGCTGGCATCCCACCACATGTGGGTGCTGAAAGGGGGGCAGGTGGGTCTAGTGGCTTCTCAGGTATTTCCTGTCAAAAAATGCAGGTATTCTGAGAAGTAGTTCTCAAGCCAAATGAAAAAATAGGCTGGTCCCACCTTTCTGCAGGCCCTTTCCTTCTGCCAAGCTGCTGAAAAAGGGCCTTCATGGCAGGAGTGCTGCATGGAAAATGAATGATTCCCACAGCACAGCTATTTGCTGTGCAGAAGAGCAGCTTGTGCAGTCCACTGGCCTGGGTACACATCACTGTAACAAAGAGATCCATGCTGTGGGAAAGCTTGGTATCAGAAATGTAAAGAAAGGAGAAACCCAAGTCAAGCTGATCTTCCAAATGGCAGCAGTGCTTTCTGCTTGAAGTCATGAGGGTAATGGTCACATTGCTCCTGTGCTCCCTTCAGTGCCCAGCGAGGGAACAGAGAGCAAGGCACAGTCACTTGGCTTTTCATACCTGGGTCTCTCACAGTCTGGAGCTGCATCCTGTCCTCTTGGGCTCTCTTGGAGAGGGACAGAGCACTGTCCTTTCTTTGTGGGATAGGTTCCTTTGTTTCTGACAAAGATATATTTGTATTTCATTTCTCTGGGAAAGAACAAGGACAGTTTCTCCACAGGGCTTTAATTTTAGATCTTTTCAGTCCCCAGACTTGCTCAGGCTATTGCTCTGGGCAACAAACTAGTCTATTGAAAAACATGTAATGAAAAGCTGGCATTGTAGAGGTCTCTTACAACAAGCAGGAGGTTCTGGAGGAATTTAACAAATATGAACAAAGCACAGGAAAAACACTGAAAGGAAAAAAAGGAAAAAAATCCTTTGCTGGCTAAGCTGACACCTTATGACATTTGCCCTTGAAAACCTGCATTGCCAGCGCAGACCTGAAGCCACAGGGAATAACATCATAGTAAGCCAGAAAGGCAATTCAGTAGGTTACCTAGGGCATTCCTCTTCTTTGTAGGATTAAAAGTCCCTTGAATTCACATGTACCAGGTCAGCACTCACTACCCCTTCTTCTACCACAACAACGACCAAACCTTTGGTCCTTATCCATAATCCCTGTTTATTCACATCCCTCAGTCATGATTGAGACAATCTGAAAGATTTAACAGAACTGGAGTGAATTTATTTCATTAAGTAATTGCAGAAAGTTCAAACAGAGTTTGCAAACCCCTTTAATGATGCTAATCACCTTCTTATTTATGTCTGTGTTTACTTGTTTTGCTAATCATTTAAATGCACAGAGTGCCTTGCTTCTAGGTGAAGTTCAAGCCTGCGCAGAGCATGCCTCAAACCAAAGAATGAGGCTGCAAAAATGATAAATCCCCACACATTGCTACTGACTAGGTGCAACCTTTCTGTGCATTCACTGCAGCCCTCTGGGAACAGTTAGAGGATAAGGTGACAGTGACAGCTCTGCCTTATGCAAGAATCTACACAAAGCTAGATACTCTCTTTCCTATCTTCTTTGCTTCCCTGCCCAGAAGCCCTGAAAGTTTTTCTTTTATGGATATGCTTTGTCCTGCCTTGAAAATGGCCAAGTGTTATAGTATTTTCAGAACTAACTTCAGATCATACCTTTTAAAAATTTCAGAGTAAAATCACTCCAACCGACTGAGCAGCCTCATTTTCCATCCTCCTCAAGCATCTGAAATGGTTATTCTATCTGGAATGTATGCATGTCCTACAAGGGACAAAACAAAGGCTCCCACCATCATGTGATTTGGGGTTGGAGTTAACACATTAAAAAGAAGAAAGTTGTTCATGCAGTCTAAGAGATCTCCCTTGGTAGTGGATCTTTTCACTTAATGTTTTCTGGGTTTATACAGTGCTTCTGTTCACACAGATGCAGGGAGACCCACAGATTGTCACGGTGCTGCTGTGATACAGACCATAGCCAGCAGAAAAAATTAGCTCTCAGAGAGTGTTCACTGCAAACCTGTGCTATATGTAACTGTCTGCAAATGACCCTTAATAGTCATGGAAATTTGTTCCATTTGGCATCAATCAGAGAAGCTGCTAAGTGAGGGCCTCTAAAATGGGCCTGTCAGGATAGAGAAATACTGAGCTGTTGTACTTTTTTAGCATTCACTAAGTGGGACAGCTGCTGTTTAACAGTTAACTGCAGGAAATAAATGCCCAGAATCATAGATACTGCAGGTAAGGAAGGCTACCTGCAGTAGCCTGAACATATCAGATCTTAACCACAATCAAAGGTTGGTATTTTTCGCAGACTATCTCTTAGTGACAGGTATTAGGTATGGCTGTTGCTAAGGTAGGAAATGCATCACATTAAAAGCCTCCAAAGTTGTCATTGAAAATTTCCAGCCAGGCACAGTAGTACTAAGGAAGCATGTTGTGTGCCATTTCAGATTCAATATAATCACAGTGGCTGGAACCTCTGGAGTGAGAGCCCTTAAAGCATAGGTGGCATGCAGCTCATAATCCCTTAGCACAGGTCCCATGGCCACGGGAAGCTTCTGCTGCAGGTAGACAAACACTGTACCTTACTGCTTTCCTTGCAAGCCAACTCTGCGTGCTACTGGGGATTGCTTCCCTCGCCTTCTTGTCAAATAATGATCAGAAAGCGGATTTATCATCTATCAGCTCAGAAGTTCTGCTGCAGCTGAAAGGCAGGAGCTGTACTGGCAAGTAAGGGCAAGAATGAGAGGCAGGTCTCTGCTGCTTATGGCCTGAACATCAGGGACCTGAATTCCAGTGTGAAGGAAGAGGCAGCATCACCCTCCCAGCAGCTGTTAACAGAAGCCCCAGGAGCACTGTTCCACGGGAAGCCGTGTGCACATGGCGTGATCTGAGCATCCTTTCTAGATCAGACCTCTGAGGAGGAAGAGTACCTAGTCTGAGCTGTTTGTAGGTGTGCAGTAATGACTAACCTGTTCCTCCCTCACAGTCAGGCAGCTGAGGCAACAGGTTGCCTAAAACCCTGCCTCCGACATCTGATGGCCCGACGCGATCGCGGGAGGCGACGGCCGAACCTGCCTCGAAAAAGGACGAGAGCAAAGCCGAGAGGGGACAAGAGAGACGGAACAAAGTCAGGAACAAACAGCCTGCAGCGAAACGAAATTCAAGCAGCGAACACACAAAGTAGCGAAAGGCTCCTGCTCCGGCCGGCCGCGGGACGGCACAAAATCCACAAAGACAAGGAGCAGCCGGCGGAGCAGGACCCGAGCGGGGCGCGCCCGGGGCCGCGGAGGGCGCGGAACGCAAAGAAACAAACACAGAAACAAACACAGTAACAAACAGAGCTGCCGGGATTGGGGGGAGTGAGCATGGACCGAAAAATGCATTGCGGCCACTGGGACGCGGAGAGACAGCGGAAGTTTCGCGCTGCGCAGGATACGCGCCACGGCAGACGCGCCCCGCGGAGCGCATACGCTCGACAGTACGCACAATAGCGTCCAGACTGAGAGTTTAAAAAAGGGGTAAAACACGGGAAATCTTAGTTCACGAATTTCAGCTGATGAAAAAGCGATCAGGCGTGTGTGGGCTTTTTTTTTTTTTCGCGCAAAAGGGGATAAAAGGAAATCGCGAACTTTATTTGCGTAGAAAACAACGTGAGAGTAAATGTAGAAAAAAGCCTTTACTATCGAAAAGTGGGACGAGTTGGGGCAGGTTTTGTGGGCAGCGGCCATACGGGAAGAAATGGTAGCCACAAGATCGTTGCCTACATAGTATTATATTAGAAATTAGTTTTAAAAAATCTACAGTCTGCTGAAGGGATCGCAGCTGCTGCGGCAACCGCCCCTCTACGGGCTCCAGAGACCTCTGGGTCAGTACCTCCTGTGTCTGCAAGTCCGTTTCTGTTCCCTCTACCCAAGAACGATGGAAAAGCTACCTTTTAATTCCGTTTTTCATGTTGAAAAGACTATTAAAAAATGTTACAGCCACTTTGAAACTGCTTTCAGTCTATGCCATTTGAAGACGCCGGCCGCTTGGGGAACCGGACAGAAAGGAAGGGGATCTGTGTGCCTGCGCTCCTGTACAATGGTTCCGGCGGGACACAGTGTCCCCGGGCGGCGCGGGGTGGCGGCTCCCGCTCCCGGGGAAGCCGCACTAGTCGCGGTGTGGCGGGCGGTGGCCGCGGCGGCTTTTATCCTCCAGGAACCCCCGAGCCCCGGCCGGTTCACAGCTCCACAGGGAACGCGCGAGCTCTGCAGACGGCAGGAGCCGGAGCGCATTTCCTGCTCACGGCTCCTTCCCGGAGCTGAAGGCTCCAATGCCATTCCCTGATTCCCTCCCGGGCTCTGCGCGGGAATTTCAACACCCCCGCGGCTCTGCCGGGCGAGTCCTGCATCGGCGGCCCCTCCGCGGAGCTCCGCGGGCTCCGGGCCGGAGGTGGGAGCCACAAGCGCTTTGTGCCTTTTTAACCTTTTCTGTATTTGTTTTCGGCGTTTTCCCCCCTCTTGCTACATGCGGTTTTTGGAGGGTTTTGTGCTGCTTTTTCCCCTCCGCTTTTCTCCCGCGGGTGTTTGGGGGGCACGGGGATGCAGCAGCCCCGGGAGGGCTGTGCCGGGCCGAGCCGGGTCCGCACGGCTCCCACCGTCACCGCTGCCCCGTCATTCCAGAGTTAAGGATCACATCCCTACGGATGTGAGCACAGCACGGCGGCGTTTGTTGTTTCCGCCGCAGCGGCTGCGAGGTGGCAGCGGCCGGAGTTTTCCTTCTCTTTCCCCTCCCTCTCCTTTTTCCCTGCAGGCAGCACAGCCCCCCTGCTCCAGCGCGGAGTGCTTTCTGACTACCTCCGTTTAACGAAGCTTTGCGTACTGTGTTTCTATGCCTTGAAAACGAGTTGATAAAAGGTTTTTAAGTTAAATTTGTTTTGTGACTGAATTATTTTTTAAATTATTTTTTAATTCATAAAAAAGGGGGAATTCAACGCCTTAAGACTGTTCAAATAATGTATGCAATATGTACATTAAAGATTTAGACAATAAATCATTTTGAGTAATGCAATTTTTACATTAAAATTTTGGAAAAAAGATCATTAAATCTAAATCCCAATTGAGTGTACAACAGCAAAGCCTAATTGATTCATTAACTTAAAGAGAAGATATGTATGTGTTTTTATCATGAACAGGCTAAAAGTAGTCATCTATTCATTTGATCAGACATCAATTGCCTCTGAGAAAATGAGGCCCAGTGAGAAATGACTTCACCACCACCCAGCCTTTGTAATCAGAACAGGAGCAAAAGGAGCAAAAGTAGGACTGCCAGAGCATGGCTGTGTCTGGATACTTACAGAGGAAACTTGTCAACAAAAGCCTTTTGTCATCATCATGATATAATGTTCCTACCAACCTTCTTCAGCTATTCCCTGTTCCAGGCTACCAAAAAGACATTCAGTGATGTCAAAGATCAACATTTCCAGCTAATGGACTTTCTCCTGAGTCTCAACTATTTGGACTTTTAAACAATGGTCATTTATCTCAATTTCCCCTAGAGACACTGCTCATTTTTTTTATTTTTCTCTTGTTGCAAGACCCTGTGTCAGTGATTGGATTTAATAAGTTTTGTTGATTGTAATCGTTTTTTATGTATCTGTCCTGTATTTAATAGATAACCGGTAATAGCCTTAATGAGATGCAGATTGTTTTAACATCAGAAGATATGAGCTTTTTTAAATTAATAAAAAAGGGAGAGATGTAACAGGTAGAAGAATTAAAAAAGAAAGGCCTCGTAAAATCAGGCCTGCTTTATTAAATTAATAGCTACCCTGCCCTCCCTTCTAAGTGTAGTTAAGCAATTTGCAAGTTCCCATGCAAAAACAATCTTGGTATGAAAGGTTCATTAACACAACAACCTATTTTTTGGGTTGAAATATAAATGCATCTGTGTAAACAATCAGATCTGTTCCATGAGAACCCATCAAGGAAAAATGTCAACAACCTGAATCTTAGCCTGTAGATACAAATCACCTTCTGACCAAAAACTGAAGTAGTAAGAAAACAACCAGTCAATAGGTGTTGCACACGAGGGCTGTGAAAACTGTATAAAATAAGTGATGTGAATAAAGAATTGGCTTTTCCCGCATGAAGAAAATGGAGTCTCGGCTAACTTAGTACAATAGAAAAATACAACATCTGCACTCAGGGGAATTTCTTCCAAGTGTGTTGTCACCAAACAAAATATAGAGGAAGGAACCTCTTGCAGGAACAGTTTAGGAAAGTTCCCAGTTCCTCATCTGTCGTCATGTTACATGACAGCTGTGTGTTAGGATAGGATTTGAACTCAGACAAGTCTGGCACTAGCATCTTACGCTTCTAATCATAGAAGTGATCTCAGCTCAACCAGCAAATGCCTATCACAAACAAACATGTCTCTAGGATCATACCTTTGGGAATTGTGAGTAAGAAATCCTGATGCTAGACAGAACATCAATTTCATGGACAAGTCTATCCTATCACTGTCTCTCCACTGCAGGAATGAAACAGGAGTGACAAATGCAGTGTTTAATGCGCCTTGGACTTACAAGTGACACAGCAGTGAACCCAGAGAGTCTCAATTGCTCTTTAATGATACCACATCTTTGGTTTTCACCCCAGAGGGAAAACCTTACAGCAGAAACAGCCAGTCTGAATGTATCACAGGATGTATATACACTGTCATAGTCCATGGCAATGTGTGAGGCAGTAAAGAATGAAAAACCTCTAAAACCTGCTTTTATTAAACCATATACAGTAGCTAACTGCAAATGTCATCTCATTCAGCCCGTGCTGGCATGGCTGTGAGGCAGCATGTGTTTTTTATCTCTGTTGGACTTGCATCCCAAGTTCATTTGCACTGCCTCCTCTGCCAGAGCAAGGCCCAGAAGATGGTATTATGTTACAAAGAAATATTACCCTGGTGCCAGTTGCCTTCCCCTCTGCTCTACAAGTTCAGAGGCTTGGGCATATCCCTAGCTTCTTCTTGCTCCCATTGTTTCACCAAGCCTAGCATCAAGGTGCAACATTTCATCAGCGTGCAAATACAGAGGAACAAAGCCAGAAAGAGATTAGGAAAGCCTTATGTGACTTTCACCTTCATTCTTTTAGCTCTGTTTCAAAATCCCTCACCTCCTTGCACTCTTTGAAGCCAGAATAATCTTGATGTCAGCCATGGCACTGTATACAACAGGCTGGATAATAACTGTTGTCTCTCTTGAAATTCTGTAGTGTCTTTTCTAGGAGCCAGACACGAAACAAGACTAAACTTAGTGGTGAATTGCCTCTGAATCCAGATGCCATTGGGACATAAAAGCTTTAAGCATAGGCATGTGAATGACGTTTTCTGTAGTTCAGTGAGAAATAATCCAGAATGTCACATTGAAGCAGTGGGGTTTTCCAGACCCGTTAAATAATGAGAGCTGAAGCTGCAGGTACAGCAGCCCCTCAGAACTGTTGCAACTTCCAGCACTGGTACTCTGTTTATTCTCATCTGCCCTTCCCTCCATTTTGCCAACTCCCTCCTGATTCAGTTCTTCTTTGCCTTTTCTGCATAGCTGGCTTTGTTCCTAAAATTAGAAATCATATCATGCAGATGGAACAAAACACTGCTGTGCTTCAAGCTACAGAGGTTACATCAGCAGTCCTTAGCTCAGTCCATGTTCTTGCCTGCTGCTGAGTCACATTGAACTGTTGTGCCCAAGCAGAAGAAGCTAGACTTACAATTATGAAAATCTTGTGATAACTCCTGTGACCCAACATACAGGGCCATACAAAAAGATGCAAGGATCTGCCACTGTGAGATATAATTCCCTCATCTTTATTATGCAGCTGGTGACCATGAAGGATCGAGCTCCCTAGTGACTGTAAAATCAATGAGGAGACGGCATCAGCTAAGGACTGGAATAAGCAGAATAATTTTAAAAGAAAGATATTTCAGTGTAATCAATCTGCTCAGCTGTGGAAGGTGTATAGAGGCAATGAGATCAAGTTAATTCTGGCTCAATAGATAGAGCTGCTTCTGCATCTGCTTTGCTTAGTACCCTGCTACGTTGCTGTAAGGCTCCAAAAAAACTTGCACAATGAGGTTCTTAAAAGGGCTTCCAGTTTTTTATGGGCTCTGAGTTAGATGCAGGGGAGAAATACTGACAAGATCTTCCCAAGAGGTCAAAAGAGCAAAAAACTTTACTGGTGACTTTAGAAAATCAGAGAACTTCAGCAAAAGGTTTGGAGCAGCATTCAATCAATAAAACATTTCCCAAAGTATTAACTTAGTCCATTCAGTAGTTAAGATCAGGATGGTTGAATTATAACGAAGAATAAACCGGGACCTTTTCACATTAGCAAACTACAAGCCTGTCTGATTTTAAATAACTGAAAACTCCAAGAAGAAGGAATTAGAAGAAGAAAAAGACAAAAAAGATAGAGAAAAGAATGAGTATAGCTACCACTCCTAGTTCCAGCAGTGTTCAGCTCACAGAACTTCCAGGAGGAGGTAGGGCAAAGATACATGCTTGCCTCATGTCTCGGTTTAAGTGACCTTTGGCTTTCCTGGGCCATTCCCTCAGGTGGGACTTGCTGTCATCTGGCTGCTCTGGCGCTGGACTGGGGCTCCAGAGGCAGGTGTGGAACATTGCCTGCAGTGTGCCAGGGATTGGCAGCCACCAGAGCAAGGCCCCACCTGCCCCTTCCCCTCACACCCACGCACCTGAGATGTTTCCAGCCAGCAATCTCCTCCAGTCTCTCACAACTGCATGCTCAGCTGAATTAATGCCTCAAGTTCAGATGCTTCTCTGATACACGTGAAAACCTTCTAAGCACCAGTGTAATTGTAAAATGCTAAACAGCCATTAAAACATCTTTGAATTTACAGTAGAAGGAAACATGAATTTTAAACTTGAATCATGAGAGAAATTACAAATTAACTTTGAATTAACTGCTGCTTTTCCAATGGTTATATTCTCCTAGGAACAGCCCACTTACCTTA
This sequence comes from Cettia cetti, assembly GCA_013401135.1. Classification (NCBI taxonomy): domain Eukaryota; kingdom Metazoa; phylum Chordata; class Aves; order Passeriformes; family Sylviidae; genus Cettia; species Cettia cetti. The sequence goes on from VZUI01040940.1 coordinate 63,972, forward strand.
GCACTACAGACTCGATTTCGTAGAAAGAAAATCTACACATGCACATTACTTGCATGTCAATCACACAACTCTATGTGTTTTTAAGCCTTCCTAAATATTAAAAACACAGTGAATTTTGCTTCCATAACCAAAGAGGTTCTACTACCTCAGTTACAAAAAGAAGTGTAATAAAGATTAGTTTAGTGAGCCTCTGTTCAGGATCATGATCATTTCTGAGTCCTTTTATCTAGTAAAAATAAATGGGTTGAAAAATAAAATTATATTTCCTCCTCATCTAGGCTGTATCTTTTGCATTTATGATGCATACATCAAGATGTAATCACATAATTTGAGTACTCTCATCAAGAATAATTAGTAATAATTACATCAATTGTCAACAAGTTATTTGAATAATTGATTGCTCGCATAGGAGTGAGGCCGCCTGTAGAAACAGATTGTAAATCAAACTTTTTCTTTTGCTCTATCTTATGAGTAGGGTTGTTTTTTCTTTTCACTTCTAGTTTTAGGGATTTTTACTGCATCTGGCATTGCAATATAATAAATCTCATATTGGTCTTCTGACCTAGAAATTTTCTCAGTATCTTAAAAACAGAAAGTCTCAGAAACTCAGAGACACAGCAATTAAACTGAAATAAAAAATATATACAGTAAGAAGAAAGGTTTATTGCTTTGAAATAGAGCTGGCTCTTCTTCTGCAAGATCTTTCACTGGGGTTATTTGGGTGCATTTTTCATCTTCAGTGTCTGTGACATACCGTGTCACTGATGTATTTCCTAACAGATTAGCAAGTCCTCAAATCAATGTGGAAAAGACAGAGAGAGGGTTGATATTAAAACCTTCTCTCCCCTTTCCAGGGTGTAAGCAGGTAAGAAACACAACCTTCCAATTTGCAGCCTCCTTACCAGAAGGACAGTCACAGTAATTCACTCGAAAAAACCCTGATATTTCTTTCATCTCCTTTCTCCTTAAAGCAATTTTTTGCAAAGTCATAAGATCATGAGTGATTACAAGGGGACAGGTACCACGTGCTGCAGGTGAGGAGAGTTGCACCAAGCTTACAAGGGTTGTAACAAAGTGGTTTTCAAAAATCCTCAGTAATTCCCTGACATGTCTCCCTTTCTGATATGTGACAGATTAGACTGAGCTTTGAGTAGCACCATAAGACAAAATTCAGTGTTTCAGGATGTAAGAAGAGGCAGTGCTACAGGAAGGTTTCTACTTAAAGGAACAGCAGCAGCTGAATGGTAACAGAAGTTCTGGAACAGGGAAGAGACAAGCTACTCTTTCTTTGAGAAGGAATTATGTACAGATAGTTTTGCCCCACAATGCATTCCTCCCTCCTACATACACACACACACTTGTACATAATTTGAATATCTGGCACCCAGCCAAGGTCAAACCACTACAGTCCTTTTTGGCTGTGAAAATTGGAGTAGTGTGTGGTTATGGTGTGGTAGTGCAGTGCCTTGCAAGATCATGGCTGCTGCTCTTGAAGTCCCAGCCATTCCTCCTCAGCTGCCAGACCCTGGCCAGGAGTCCATGGCTACAACAAAGACAGCCAGGCACAGAGGGGCCTCCTCAGAGGGCATGCCAGGCATCCCCATGGGGACAACTCCACAACAGAGCACGGCTATGAGGAGTGGCAGAGCACTGGAACAGGCTGCCAAGGAAGGTCATGGGGATCTCCCTCTCTGGAGATGTTTAGAACCCACCTGGGTCATTCTGTAATCCTACCAGATTTCCTTGCCTTGCCTCATGGGACCAGCACAGGTGTGCCCAGGGTGGAGGCTTCATCACTCACCTCTGCCACAGGGCTTGGTTTTATCCCCACTCTTGACCAATTGCTGCTGCAGTCAAGGGCTGCGCTTCCAGCCTGGCACCTGTGCTCTGGCTCTTATGGCAACTAAACCTCACTGCTTTGTTCCATTCCCCCAAGTCACACCAGCTGGGGAGGCTGGGATTTGACCCCAAACCCTGGACCTGAGGAGGGGTTCTGGCCCTATGTGGCCCCGTGGGCAGCACTGAGGGGTGGAAGCTGCCAAGGAAGCAAAGGGTGTTACACAGCAGGGCCTGGTGCCAGCAGGAAATCCACCGAGAATTCCTTGCTGGCTTCAGAGGGCCTTGTGCTTTCCACTGTTGGAGACTGGGGATATCCAGGAAATTGCCACCATGGGCATGGCCTCTTCTCAAATTATTCTTGAACTTCCCCTTTTGGCCACTGGCAGAGACAGGCACTGGGGTAGAAGGATCCATTTCATGTGTGTGATACTTTTGTAGCCAAAATAAGGAAACTTGAAACATGAATTTTCATGATTTTGGTGGGTTCTCTTAGGACACTTTGCTGTCTCCAACTATGGAGAAGATAGTGAGCCTCAGTCATAAAAATTAAATTGTGAGACTGCTTCAGATGGAAAAGATTTGTATCCATGAACTCAAAGTAACAGGGGAATCTGTGTTGCCTAATTCCTAAGTCTGAAGTTCTGCTTTGTAGTCAGTGAGTTTTAAGGTAGAAGAAGAAAAAAGGACTTCTTACAGGGTTTTGGGCTGTTTAGTTTTTTTAAAGTATGTAAATAAGGACATTTTAAGGCATGTGAATATAATCATTCTTTTTTGCAGTTGAGTTGGGGATCTTGAGTTCTACAACACGAGTGGTTGTCTCTCAAACTCAAGGACTGACAAAATTACACAACCAAGGCCACTGCCATACATTAAGATGTGCACTGTAAGGTACAGTACAATACATTTATCATCAGTGTGGCTTGCTGCTATTTACCATCCATAAAATCCTGGAATTGCAACTCTTCCATTTTTCCAGTGCTGGTAAATAAGCTCAGCATATTGGTGGTTGTGCATGACAAAGAGTTAGGACTGAAGACATGATTCATTTTCAATCACATGATGATGAAGCTGAAAAATACTGGAAAATACTGGAAAAAATAAGTAGTTTTAAAAAGATTGTGTAGTATTTTTTGAATGTTTAAAATATTGTGCCGATTATCCTGTCCCCAAATTTCTGAGATAAACTGTAGCTAGGGAAATGAAATTGTTGCAATGTCTTTGTTGCCTTTCACTCCAGGAATAGCTAACTTTTACCACAGAGGACATGATTCCTATCAGGGTGCAATGCTTGAAGTGGAGTCCCATCACCAGTGAGCTCTCTGATGATTAGGTCTTGTACTGCTGTGAGTTCATATGCAGCCACTGTGCCATCAAAAAGAGCCCTCAGGAAGAAAAGCTTAAAAATCCTTTGTCTGGTTGAAATTCAGCTTATTGCTACGCTATAGCTATTTTTGATCATGGCTACTCTTCAGATTACTTAGCTTTAGCATTGTATTTCCCAAACAAAATTCAGCCCTCTTGAGGCTTCTTGGAAGATGGCTTCCCTGATGGCAGTTAGAACACTAGAGAATTCTTAGCAACTAGAGGAAAGAATTACAGCCCATGTGGAAGGTCGATGAGGACCCTGCAAGGTGCAAAGTTTAGGTACAACAGGCTGTGATGCTTCCAGGAGGCCATAGCAAAATTCTAATTCTTCCTCAACACTAGGAAAAGTATAAAGGCTGGGGGAAGAAGGTCTGGCTTAAATATCTTAGACAGAAATTATCTATACAAGGAACGAGTGAAAAGAGCCAAAAGAGCTAGTTCATGCTGCAGAGAAACGACACAGGTTGCTGCTCTCTGTCTAAAAGATTTTGAGAATCAGAAGACCTTTTACTTCAGATTTAAGAGACCACACTAAGGCCATTAATGCCCTGGGGCTAAAAGGCAACAATCTGCCACTGATAAATCTGAAATAGCTGAGATGTTAGGATCATGTCTACGTACATGCAAGGAATGTGCAGGAGTTTTGTAGGAGCTCTGGTGGACAAAGATCGAAGAGTCCCAGAAAAATTCTGCTCTGGGATGAAAAATTCAGCAGATTGTCTGGTGGAAAACAATATTTTTCCCTCTCTCTTACAACCTCTAGTGGCCAAAATGCAGAAATCCAGGCAGAAACTACTTGCTGGAATCAGCAGGGCTGCCTTGCACTGGATTTGATGCATGTGCCATAAGTAGAAAGGGGAATCCCACAGGAAAGGATCCACACAAATGTCTCAGAGTATCTCCCTGTACTGGAGCAGGACCCCTTAGGGAAATATACCTCAGCAAACATGTTTTTAAAAGCCTCCTTAGAGCACCATTGGAAAGTATTCTGCCTCTGTCACCCTACTGTGATTTTGCTGGTGTAGCTGCTCTTCTGGCATGGGAAGAAAGACCCCAACAACAACAAAATAACCAGGAGAGAGAATAATATTTCATATACGGTATCTCATTATTGCACCTCCCTCTAAACTTTAAGTTGTTGCCATCCTGGAGCCTCTTTGCAACTGGTGTAATTTTATAAGGGGATTTAATATGTTTCCATTGCACAAATCACATACTAGCAGAGAGTTTGTTTCCTATGTTTTCGTTTCGCTCTTGTCACTGATCTGCAGGATCACCCCTGCAGCAATGACAAAAAATGCACACATGGAACTGTATAAACTATTTTTTCAGCTGGTTTAGCAGCTGGATATGAGCAGGAGGAGCCAAACACAACATAACCTGCCAGCTCTCCCAGGACCATTCACTGATGCTGGAAAAAGCACTCAAAGGCCAAGCAGGAGTTTTGTAAAATGCTGGGTGCCCACTAGTGGGAGAGAGGAGCTCCCAGTATGCATAGTTCTTTTTTTTTTTTTTTTTTTTTTCTATTCAGGCACCTTTTTTTTTTTTTTTTTTTTTTACTTCTTTCTCATTTCCAATTGCATTTTTTTTTTTTACTTCTTTCTCATTTCCAATTGCATATAATCATAATCCAAGCTCCATTAATACTATTAATACTAAAACCTGAGACACAAGAAGGAAAGCTGGTGATTTCTGGTTATGAAATGAGCTCAAAAACATGGGTAAGAGTGCACCACAAAAGCTTTGAGCACAACCCTTTTATAACCTGAGATGCTGTCGCAACTGAGATTTCATTATTTTGACCTTTGAAGTCATTGCAATGCCCTCACTGGGTGTTATGGCCCTGGCTGTAATGTGCTGCTCTTCATCTTACATCTTAAATCCTTTGCTGCATAATTTTCTTTTTTTTTAATGCACAAAATAAGATTCACTGTCTTAAGAACATAACCAGAGAGCAGATGGTGCTCAATAACAAGGGATCTAATTGAATAGCAGGGATGAGCTCACCTGGTGAGTGACCACTACCAGTGAGCTGCTGGCCAGGGATGTTGCTTGGCAGGGTGATGTCTGAAAGTTTAAGATCTCTCTCTGCTCCTCCAGGCTTCTGCAACCCTGCTTGCCTCACGTTTTCACTTCGTCTTCAAACTTTGCCTTCTTTCTTCACTTTTGAAGAAGGTCCTTAAGGCTGACAAGGCTTTCCTTTGCTTCACTGGATATTTGTTCCCACAGTCCAGAGATACTGAATAATGTATTTCCCTGCATAACTTCTGAATGGGAATGGTCCCCAAGGTCCAATAGGTCCAAGCTAGGACTGTCCATACTCTCAGAACTCTTCTCAATTGGTATTGTATGGAAAAAGCCGTGCCCAGAAATGGAATTGCATGGGGAAAATCAGAGAGTTTACCACATGTTGCTGTGTCCTGGGGATTAAGGAATAGCCCCAAGCACATCACCATACCCATTGAGAAGAAAAGTGTTACCCTTCCTTGTAAGGTCACAGGACATTCAGCTGGTTGGTGGGAGACTTGTTTTGCACCAAAGTCTACTCCAGTGCTGAATGGCAGGCTCTGTCCTCAGCCTCAGTGATCACATCCTCAGAGGAAACACTGAGCTCCTAAGCGCTTCCAAGCTTTTAATTCCTGAATCTTATTAACAAGAGCCAGCTCAAACATCTATGAGCAGATCGCAGCAATGCCTCGCTCCTGTCTCCACCGGCAGCCAGCCCACGAGGCCTCTGTGCTTCTCCACGGTGTTTTATATAAAACTCAAGCTGCAGGAGCAATGGACACTAGGATAATCTCTCTCATTCCCTCCTCCCCCTTCACAAATGCTCTTTTCTTGCCTAGAAAGCCTCATAATTTCTACAAGTACTTCCCCTCCGACAGTTTCTCTTCAATCCTCTGTTCTGCACTGCAAGTTGAATAAAAGTTAATGTTTTCCCAGCTGGAAACGGCCCCTTCTCTGCCTTCCTTATTGTCACGAGACCTCACAAATGTTTCACTGCTACCTCCAGGACTGGCCCCTTCTGTTGCTAATTAGGGAGCTAAGAGGTTCCCCCAGGCACTTCCCAGTGAAACCGAGCCCATTAAATGAATGGCAGGCAACATCTCTGGGGGTGGGGAGCTGAGTTACACAACAGCTGTTTGGAAACAGGCGGTTTGTTACGTGTGCTGGATTTAGAGACGTGGCATCATTAAAAACAAAGGCAACTTTCAAGTCCAAACCAGTGTATTTAGGTCAGTGATACCCCAGGGATAATCTCAGGGATACTGGTGATGGTAGGCGGGCAGCAGGCACCGGGAGCTCGGGCTCAGAGCTTGGGTGTGCCAAACGTGGTGGTTCCAGCGTGTGCACCCAGCCATACTCTGAAAGGAGGGTGTACAGGTCCTTTCTGTGCCCCGGGATATGCCTCCTGCTATTCTGTATACAAAGAGTGCTAATCCTGGAATGTAACGTGAGGCGGAGCCCCCTTGGGCCGGGACACATTGCTGGCATTTTGGGAAGCGTGATGGAGGCTTGCAGGCTTGTGCATCAGCCAACTCAGGTGCACAGCAGCCTGGACACAAGCAATTGCTTATATAGAAGGAAACTCCATCCAATCAGTAGAGAAACAAATTTAAACCCTGATCAGTTTCACCATTTTTATTGTCTTACCGTCTTAGTAGGGCACTTGTATCTCCTGCAACCATTGCTCCAAGCCATGTAAAATTACCATCTTGTAAAGAAAGCAAAAATCATTAAAAACACATAATGCAACTGGTCAAGTGCACTTGAGGGAAGGACTAGTCCTAAGATCTGTGCAACAGTATAGATATGTCTTATGGAAAAGAATATCCTGGGTGATTTTTTCATTATTGCAGTGACAGAAGTACTGGTGGCAGAAACCAAGGCCGTGTCTATAACAAAGGGTTGTTGATAAATCAGTATGCATAGGGGTCTATACTCAATAATTTATATTATTTATAAAATAAAATCTAAAAAGTTATTATCATATTTGGCTGAGGCAAAAAGAAGTGGCAGAGAATGATTCCCGTCCTTCTCAATGGGAATTTGCTGCTGAGGATTCTTTAATAGTAACTATTATCACAGGCCAAATGCCAAGTTCCTTTTCTCCATCCTGATCTTGGCAAACTCCTGTTGTGGCTTTTGGTGAGCATCAGTGGGATTTGTGGGATGTGAGGGATAGGTGCATTGCAGGAGAGAGTCAGGTTCTCTGTCCCGTTGCTCTGCCATAGCTCTGCATAGGCAGCTCCCCAAAACCAGCCCTTACAAAGCAGGGCTTCAGAGGGGAAAGGAGAAGCCCAGATTTGAGTGTGGTTTTGCAGAGACATCAGCTGAGCATTAGGCACCCACAGGGCTCCCACAGTTGGTTTGGGAGGCAGCCAAAGGGCTGCTGGAGCGTGAGTTCCCTTTGCAGGCCTGAGGAAATGCACAAAAGAAGACGTGTTTTGAGGAGTCTGTCTCATGATATATTCATTTCAATGGAAATTTTGAAGACTTTTCTGCTCCCATTCTGTGCATTATTTCCTCCCCTTTTGGGAACTGCACTAGCTATCTGGAAATGCTTCTGTGGTCTCCTTTCTGAGTAATAATTTCTTCTCTCTGTGGTAGCCCTGCTGTCTATTATTAGTTATTATGCCTACATTGTATAACAACAACAACAGTAATCTGAAGAAACTCTTCAGGTCCAGAGGCATTAAGAAAATGAAAACTGAATCAGCTGAACTTCTAACATAAGTATATGATTTTCCTTTTTTGTTAAAAACAGCTAGTCTGGAAAACCAGGCATGTTTGAGTATAATGTAATAACAGCACTGCAGACATCTCACCTAAAGAAAATAGCACTATGGAACCTGAGCCCTATAAGAGGACCCACAAATACAGCTAGTAAAATAGGCAGGAATTGTTTAACATATCTGTTTGGATACAGTAAACAAGACTCTACCAACAAGTCTGTAAGTATACTTTTTCCCTTCATCTTTTCAGCATTCTTGCAAAGACTTAGCTAAGTCAAATCCCAGCATACATAACTGACTGGCCCTTCCAAAAAGGTACAAAGATAAAGCCCTTTGCAAGTGGCTCTTAAGAAAACTTGGCAACAACAGCTTGCAGGATGAATCCTTGCCAAAGATTAATAATCAGTTCCACAAACAGCAGAAGCCTCATTTTCTACATGTATTTGCAAAATGCAGCTACTATTTGCAAACACAAAGACTTTGTATTTTGCAAGTACAAACACAAAAACTTTCTAACTGAGTTGTTCTAAGACTTTGTTCTCTCTAGGCGTGTTTATAAAATACCCCCTGCACCTCCCAAACCCATCAGTTTTCATGAAACGTGTAGAAACACCTTTCAGAACTATTTTTGAAATCTCTGCTGGCTGAAGTTGTTGAAATTGGCAAACAGATCAAGACATTACTAGGAGGACACACCTATAGACACACCAAGTGATTGTACAAGCATTGGTTCTGTGGGAAGCAAGCAACTAAAGTGAGATTGTGAAAGAAAATATAGAAGAAAGCATCCATTTCTTAGCACTTAGGGATTGATGGGATTTGCAAGGCAACTCCCATGATCAGGGCTGAAACACAGTAGCAAAGAATTATCTAGTTCTTTGGGTTTCAATGGCAAAATCTTCACTGCCTTTAGGGAGATTAGAGCTTACTTTTGTGTCATATCCAAAGGATGAAGTGTTCAGTGAGGTGGCTGAATCTATGTAAGATAAGAGTGACTGGTAAAACCTTCCACAGGCCCTAGTAAATGCCACTCTTTTTAAACCAAGTGAGTGTCTTGGCATTTGCATTCAGTGGGAATGAACCAAATGTTAGATAAGTGGGACAAAGTGATGGCAGATGGAACTTTCTGTGTGCCAGTATTAGTTAAGGGAAGTTGGAAAAACGTATTTCAGTTACCTAATATTTAAGTGAAACAATTCAGGCTTAGAGCTGATCTGTGGGAAAAGCTCTGGGCACCTCTATGGAGATTAGTGCAGTGTGGAGAGAGGAAGCTCAGTGCAGAGCAAAATAAAACCAGAATAAATTGTCATCTATTAAACTGGTCAGGAATGCATATACTACAATAAGAATCTCTAAACAAATTAGGTCTGTATCTCTAGCTTGAAATAGTGATAGGCATGATCACTTCCATTACAAAGGGGCAGAGAGGAATAGAAAAGGCTGGAAAAAAATGGCACGATAATCAATGAGACAGTAGGTGCTGTGATGGGAGAAGGGAATGGATGAACACCATGGTTTAGCTTTGTGAAGAGCTGAGTTGGGGAAGAGACAGCATGATGAATTTCTAATTAGAACTTTAGCACCTCTTGTCACCTTCTGGCACCTTCCATAACTTTATGTGAATTATATAATCTACAAATTACACAACACCTGGTGGAATGGAAATCTGGTATTATGATACACAGAGTTTTGAGACTCTGAAGAGTCACAAGAATTGCTGGAAAGTGTGACCAAGACAAGTAGCTGCGGTGATAAAATTAGTATTAATAAAGCTGTTGATGGTGAAAGTCTCTCAATTCTTGTGCCTCTTGTCTTAGCATTCCCTTTCAGCCTTGGGTATCTCACCAAAGATGAGCTTCTTCCTCCTGCTCTTCAAGCACAGCAACATCCACATTAGGAAATACACTTGAAATGAAGAAAACTGGATGAGGATCAAAAAAAGCCAGTGTAGCCCTGGTTTCTGTTGCAAAGGCATCACTTGAGAGCACAGAGTTACCCTTTCTGCAGATCCTGCGCCGTTACAAATCTGTCTTGAAATATCAAAGGCTTTTTTTAAGGCTGCATTTTCTCTTTGGAGTAACCACCTGAGGGCAACATCACACACACAATGGGACATGCAGGGCTCCTGTGTCTGGAATATTGCACTTGATGGAATATTGTTCTCATATTGAGGAATCCCATTTACCAAAAAAATCATGACAAATGAGAAGCAGATCAAAGAACAGCAACAAAGATGATTAGGAGGTTGGAGATACTACACAGAAAAACATTACAAAAGCAAAATCTCGTTTGCCTAAGTCTAGTTCGATTAAGAGCAGAATCCTGGCCTCCAAGTATTTGAAGACTGATGAGAAATTATTCAGCATAATAAAGGAAGAGAGATATGAATTATTGGTGGAAATGAAGCAAGGAAAATGTGAGTAGCTTCTCTGTTGTATTTTTTCTTCATGTGAGATACTGGGCTGTGAATGTGAGGTATTCATATTCTGCTTCTCTAATGAAAGATCAAGGCTCTGTTAGAATAAGCATAGTATGGTCCAGGAATAGAAATTCAGAGCAGCTCATAGTATACCTGACTGTCAGGAGGTGACTAGTGGGTAAAGCCAGCCTGTGACATATTTCAGGGGAGTGGCTCTAGAGCAACACTGATTTCACACGAGGACTACTTTTCCACTTTCCCATCCCACTGTTTGAGCCCTTGGTTGGAGGCAGTCCATGGGACACATCATTTGCCCTGATTCTGGAGAATTATTTTTCTGATGAGGAGGGGAGCTGAGTTCCCTTCATGGATTTGGGATTCATTATCTTAAAAAGTGTAGAGATATAAAAGCTCCAGGGTGATCTGAGGCTACTGAAGAACTCTGGAAAACCTGTCCAGTGTGCAGAATGGCACATTATACCAGGACTTTGTGGAGGGATCCACAAGATGTTCCTTTTAAAAATGCAGCTGGAGAAGGGAATGGTTCACTGGTAGACTCATCTAACTCCAAGTAGTCAGGATGTCAACAGCAGTCAAGCTGCAGCAGTGTGGTCTAACAAGCTTGCTCAAGCCCCTGACTGGACTTGATGGGCCTCCCTGGATTTCTGTCATGCTGTTACTTCATCCCTGTTAGAGTTTATATGCAGTTGCTATGCTGCAACTAAACACTGATGCTGGGGTAGGCATGCCCTGTGTGTGACAGAGCCTGAAAATTTGGGAAGCAAATGAGGCTTAAGTAACTAAATTGCCTCCAAACAGAAAGCAATTAAAGACAGCAATGCCTCTTTCCCTTCTGAGATCCCACATTTAAGAAAGGAAATCCTAATTCTTCTAACAGTACAATTATGGGCCTGAACTGTATCAATGATGACAGGTCTTTAAAAAAAAGAAAAAAAGAGGGAAAATCTATTGTCTTCTCTCAGAAAGATTATTTGCAAACACGGCTAACCAGACACATTTCCAACAGTCTGCAGCAATATTTTTTTCCCTGAGATTGAGAAGTCAACACTCAAATACATCAGCCTGTATCTCAGATCCTGGAGACACTAATGCACCATTTCCAGTACAGCATTATCCCCACAGTCCACTGTTTACAGGTTTCTGTTAAAGATTAATAATCAAAGAACAAACAGCTTTTGTTTTGACTCTAATACTGATTCAAGCCTGTATCTCTGTTTAAGCAAAAGCAAACCAAGTAAGGGTTCACTTGTTCTGAGAATCACTGATTCCCAGGAAAGAGGACGAATTTCTCTTTATGTCCTTTGGATAGCTGGTGTGGGCAGCTCTCTGCCCAAAAGGCTTTCATGCCTCCATGGCACAGGAGCCAAGACCCAGAGCAAGTCCATATGACATGTCCCTAACCTGCAAATTTAGAAGCAATTATTAGGAAAAAAAAAGGCAAAGTGATTTTCCAATAGGGAGCACTAACCCATGGCCCTTCTGGTAAGTTAAAGCCCCATCTGTTCTTTATCAGCATCCTCTGCAGGTTCCCAAACTGGCTGTCTCTCAGTGGAGGACAGAAGCAGAAAGGAACAACCGGTACTGAAGTGTTCATTGCTCTGTGTTTGTTTCTCCTACCCTTACATTCTACTCTTGCAAAGCAACACACAAAGGGTGTCTGGTATGCAAATACCTGATCTGTACTGTGACATGAAGAGGGAGATACAAGCTGTTCTGTTATGGAAGACATGGCAGAGGTTTCCCTAGCTGGAGGGGAAGTCACTGCTAAGAAACTGTTTTGTTTTTCCTGGCACTTCTTTCCTGGCTTTGGAGGGTCCATGCCATAGGCTGTTTTCCTGGGAGAAGCAATCAGAGAGGTTCACTTCATTCCATCATATCCTGTTTTCACTGGCTTCTGTAAAATCAAACTGTCATGAGCATGAAAGAAAAACCAAAGGGTTGAGCCCTTGAATAGCCACTCATGGAACAGCAATAGTTTCACCAGCTATATGTGCTCCCCAGCCATCACAACCTGTCCTGCTGCATAGACCCCAAGGAAAGGGGTGTGAGGAAGTCCAGCATCCTCCCCCCAGCACAGAGATGGGGACAGGAAAATGTGCTCAAATATCCACTGGTGCATCATCGACCACTGGTCACAGCCACCACTATCTCCTGCCTTTTGGACATGTGAGCAGCTGTCATGGTTCAACTTCACGTGGGTGAGAAACCTTGTAGGTTGAGATAAAGACAGTTTAATAGGGAAAGAAAAAGCCACACCCAAAACCAAAGGAAAACAAGGAATTCATTCAGTGCTTCCCATGGGCAGGCAGGTGCTCAGCCATCCCCAAGAAAGCAGGGCTCCATTGTGCATAATGGTGCCTTGGGAAGGTAAAACAGCAAACTCCAAATGTCCCCACTTTCTCCTTCTTCCCCAGCTTTATATACTGAGCACAATGCTGTATGCTGTGGAATGTCTCTTTGCTCAGCTGGGGTCAGCTGTCCTGGCTGTGTCCCCTTCCAACTTCTGGTGCAACCCCAGGCCTGTTGCTGGTGGCGGGGGATTGAGGATCAGGAAGGACCTTGATGCTGTGCAAGCCCTCAGCAATAAAGAAAACATCCCAGTGTTATCAACACCGTTTCCAGCACAAATCCAAAACATAACCCCATACTAGTTATGAGGAAAATTAACTCTATCCCAGCCAAAACCAGCACAGCAGGGCAGACAGCTCAGCTTTCAGGTCTTTTCTTGCTCCCTTTCCCCTTCTGACTTCAAGAGGAGAACACATCCATGGTGTGATGTTGGTTTGGAAAATTTGGAAACCAGGAGCTCCCTCTGCTTAGGGCCTCATGCTTTATTCATCCTCCCTTGCTCTGAGTTTTGGGACTGGTGATCCAGCCAGCTTTGTCTTAGAGCTGGACGTGGAGAAGGGTCATTTCACAATCCTTTGGAGCTGCTTTAGGTTCACTACCCTCCAATATCTGTCCCACTGTGTATTCCTGACATCCCTTTACCATCTGAACTGCTCTTCCATGTGCTATACTGCCATCACAATTGCTCCTGACTGCAGTGTGCAGTCATGAAGAAGCTGGTGGCTCAGCTCAGTTCAGTGCTGTGTATGTTCCTCTTGCTGGTGATTTCCTGGATGACAAATATTTGTAAGGATCCCAACGCTCATGTTTCAAAAAGCTCAGAGGTGGAAGGCAATTGTACTATCCTTTATGCTTCCCAAGCTGGAGCAGTTGCAGGCACACCATCAAACACCAAGGCAGAAGGAAATTATCTGGAATTTCATACACTGTATGGAGAGAAAAGAGCCTCCCCTCCTAAAGTCTGTCTAAACACTGTCTCACAAGGAGCTGTAACCTTCCAGGCTGCTGCCCTGAATGCTGCCTTAGGAGTTCCTTCAGCACAGGGTTAAATGGAGAAATATGCCACAGAGTATCTATGACCACTTTTCTCATCAAGAAACTATCTTTAGCTCCCTTACCAGGGTCCCAGTAAACTTCCTGAAGCAATGGTGGAAGCTGAGAAAGCACAAGGCCTTTGTGGAAGACTGTTTCCATTTCTCCTAAAGCAACTGAGTGTGTTCAGTAGCATCTGTGTGAAGTGAAAAGCATCAGTGGCTCCAGGCAAGTGGACCTTGCAGGTGCTCCCCTTGCAGTCACTGCGTAACAGGGTGTGGATGGAAGGAACCTCTGGACACTGTCCTGACTTGCACCCCTTGTAATCAATTAACTGGAAGCAGTGACATGAAGGGAAACCAACTTTCATGTTTCAGCCTCTTCCCGATGGGGTCTGGTGAGCCCTGCCAAGTCCAGCAGGGCAGGAGGAGCTGGGCTGTCAGAAAGATGCTGGAGTCTGTAGGCTGCATCACCTCCTAACACATCCCAGCCTCCGAGTTCCGGCAGCACTGCCTGCCTGAGGAACCACCATCCAGGACAGTGGCTGGGGATGTGCCAGAGCATGCAAGTCATTATGCACGAAAGCACTACACCAAAACATAAAGGAACAAGAGATTAAAGGGGAACAGATGTTGGCTGCTCTTGTCCACCCTGCTCCTGGGAGGCAGCCCAGTGCAGCTGCTGCCTGCCCCAGGCTCTGCTAGATCAGGGTAGCAGGGCTGGGATCCTTGCAGCCTTGCACTGCTCCTTGAATGACAGTACTGAGTGTGGCCCTGCTGGTACCCTTTTCTGGTAGCTTGTTTCATATCCTGTTTGTGAAAATTCATTTAAACAATCCCCCATGATCACTGTGGGATGCTGGGCCCCACTGAGGTGAAATGTCAAATCCATAATGGGAAAAGCAATCTGAACCTCTGGGTCATTAGTCCCACACCACGTTAAACCAGCCATGATAAGCATGGGATTAGAAAAGCTGGAAAATGCTACTGACACTGCTTGGCAGTATACACAGTTCAGCTGCCAAAAACTCTTATTTCTCACTTAGTGCATAAACTACATTATTCTCCATTTTTATATTTTTTTCTGTCTTCCTTTCATTGTTTACAGCTTTTCTTTCAATACTTGATCTATCGGTGCCTCCCTTATTCTGCACTCCTCTCTTTCCATTCAGTGGTGAACTTGGCAGTGCTGGGTTAACAGTTGGTCTCAGTGATCTTAGAGGTCTTTTCCAACATAAATGATTCTATGATTCTAGATAATGTCTGGACTCCCTGTCCTCATATCCTCCTTGCTGACCCTCTCGTTTCCTAAATCCTCAGGAAAGCGCTGCCACTAACACTGAGGGATTTTTGAAGGTGTCTCAGCCAGATCTGGAGAACTTATTGTGCCATCCTGTCACTTAAAGTGTACAAAAGGCCCAGTTTTCAATCATTTAAATTTCTTTCCCTATGGTCCTGATGGAGAAGAATGAAAAAAAAACTAACCTAGAAGAATCCCAAACTGAACAGCTTATCCTTTTCAGAATATTCTCCCTCAGTGTCTCTAAGCCTTTTCTACTGTTTACTAATCCCTCCCTTCTGCCAGTCCCCACCACTGGGAGCTATTGTCCACCTAATGCAGAGCAGACCATGCCAGTAAGCTCCAGCCAAATTCAAACTATTAGCGGTAATGTGTCTACCACTAAAGTATCTGCAAATAGCTGTGAAATCCCAGAGAATTAAGCTTGAACACTAAATGTCAGAAACTGGCCTCTTGATTTTATTTGCTTATAATGGCTCACTCAAACACATCTGATAACTGAGGAACTGCAGCTGTAACTGTGCAGCAGACCTCAGCGACTTCCAGCCACTGACAGCACCTTCCCCGCAAGTGTGTCCTGCATCCTGCCTTCCCTATTTCCCATCAGAAACAGGAGAGGGGCTCAGCCTTGCTGGTCCACCTCTCAAACTATGATTTCCCCCCCAGTATTGCACTCACAAGGCTCTGCTGATAGCCCAGTGACACAGCTACAGCTCTGAGGTGGCACTGTGCACTTAACCAGCTCACCGTGTACCCCTGCTCACAGCTGGGTCTTCCCCATCACCCAACACCTCCAACAGCACCTTTCCTGTGTCTCTCCTGATACAGCATCAGAAGCTACCTGATCCTTGAAAAAAAGAACATCTTTCTCAGCAGGTGTCCTGAGCCCCCCAAGAAGTGTTTGCTGTTCTCTGTTTGCAGATCTCTTCCCATTTATCAGGCCAGCCTGGTCACTCATCACCTCCTGATGTTAATGCTGGAAGACAGGGCCACTGAGTGCAAGAGTGGCAAAGCTGTCATGCTCCAGCTGGGCAAAAGTGGAGCCTCACTCAGTAAATATTGACATGTCTGCAAGCAAACAGAAAGCAGCTTTCAGCAAGCAGCTCTCTGGCTCCCTGATCTGATGCTGGACCAGAGACGCCTGATGCTTTGTGGTTATGAGCTGCTGTTTACAGAGGGCAGGATACAGGAATGGATCTCCAGCAGCTGTGATGACAGTGGCAAATTGATGGACTCACAGGAGCCACCAGCTGCATGCCCACTGCCCACCTGCAACACAAGTGGCTGCAACCACTTCAGCTTTTGAAAAAACAAGCTGCCTTTTCCATCCCTCAGCCCACAGACAGGCTTTCTTCAAGAGGATATTCAAGACAGTTTTCATTAAAAAATAGGTAGCTCAAAACAGATTTTTGTTCCAAGTCTTTAGTTCCCCGACTTTTCTGTCCTTAAACACCACTGTTAGTATTTAGGTGATTGCACATTCTGTAAATTGTCAGATTGAGGCAAGCCACAGGTGCAAGTGAGTATAATCTGAGTCCTTCTCATGGATCTATGGAATTGAATAGCCAGTCATTAGCAGCATTAGTTCTTACCTCTTATAAAAACCACAATTTAACCTACATCCTAAACTGGGAGCTTCATGCTCCCATTCAGACCATTGCCTGGTAGCTATGTGACCACATTCCCTGAACGGGTGGAGCAGAGTCCTTATTTAAAGAAGAGATGGGATTGCAAGCAAAGGCCAGTGATGGATTGGGTTCATTTCCTGGCCCACCCTCTCTATGACTTTGACCAAGTTATTTGATCTCTTAATGCTCTAATTCCCATACATGAAAAGGAAGTGATAATGCTTTCTTCTTTCCAGCTCTTTTTTTTTTTAATCTTCTTAGACTGAAAGCAATTTTGCTTTTTTTTTTTCTGTGCTTCTGTCTTTTTTGTTTGTTTGTATTCCTAAAACAATTAGATTCTGATACACAGCACAAGTTCCCTAGCACTGCAGTAAATGCAAATAATTATCTGTTCTCAACTGGAGTCTGTGGGCACCATGAACAGCCAATAAACAAAGGGATGACGCAGATCCTTAACTGACGCTGTATGGATCTTAGATAGAGGACTAAGGAGTGGAACAGTAAGTTCAGAAGTGGATTCCAGGATTCACCATGCGTTTAATTCCTTCCAGCTTTTATGAATGTGCAAGTTAATTCTTTACACTACTCTTCCACTCCCTGGTTTGTACCTGCTGCTTGCCTGCAGAGTCGAGACAACAGCTAATCCCCAGCTCCTTTCCCCTGCATGAAATAAACACTCCAGGTAACATCCATGCTCTGGGGAGAGGGCAGATCTCTGCCACGGAGCACATATCTTCTTCCTCCCATTTTTCGCTTCTAAAACAAGCAGACAACTTCTTAGAGCAGGTATGTTGTCTGTGTGAGGCATCAAGCACAGCACGTCTATAGCACCGCCATACGCTTGACAGGCCATTTGGTGTGGACCGCACTAGGCAGAGTTTCTCATTTATTAATTACCTAGAATAAGTCAGTCATGGAGAGTTTTCTGCTAGATAGCTCCTTTACTGAACCAGGTTTTGGATGACAAGAAGTACCAAAAGCATGGAAGAGGTTGGTGAAAACCACAGCCTATGGATAGGGTTTGGATGGTGCAGGACTGAAGGTCTCACTGCTACAACAGCTACAGCCCAAGTACCAAGTGGGGCCAGAGGGCATCTAAGTGCTGCTTCGACAGCACTGCTCTTCTGGCCCAGACCTCAGCTTAGACAAAGAAACTCTTTGATAGCAAATCAATTCAGCTGTCTCTCTCCTTTGGTCACCCCTGCTCTATGGGGCCTCTGCAGAGCCCTATAAGGAAACCCACAGCTCCAGGCTGGGGTCAGTTCTTTTGCCAAGATCACTGAAGATCACATCAAAGCCAGTGCCAAAACTTCTGTGTGCCTCCAGGCCTGGCAAGTCCAGCAGTACAAATGAATTGCAGGGAATGAACATTACAAAGCACATTTCTGGAGAACCATGGGAAGCCCAGAGAGAGAAGCCAGAAACAGCAAAGAATGAACAGAAAAAGAAAGGGGTATAGCAAACACAAAATGGACATACAGGTTAACAGAAGCACAAACTGGTGATACCTTTTGTTAAATATTCATTGAAGGATGGTTTGCACAATTACAGCCAGAGGCAACATCAACAGCCAGCACTGAAACACTACTGGCAAGCTGCATTCCTCTTCTAAAAGCCACCCATCCCTACCACTGCAAAAGTATCAGTAGAGCTGTCAGTATATATGATGTGGAAAATTATTCCAGGCAAGTTTTCCCTACAAACTGCTTCTACTATACACAGGTAGAGAAACTACACTGTATGCCACATATTGAAGGTGACATTGAAGACAAAATGCATAATCCTGTTATTTGGTCGCTGATCTCTCCCCTCAACACCGTAAAAAGTGGGACTGGACTGCACCTTTGCCCTCAGAAGAAGATAAGCAGCAAATAATTTATTTGGAGGCTTTTTCTGGCACAGACAGATGTGTATAGACACAGACGGAAACACTGCTTGTTGAAAGGTCAACAGATACTGATTATGAGCAGGGGAATGTTCTCACAGGAAACACTGAAGACTGTGCAGAAGTAAACATACCTCCAGTGTGGAGTGGTGTGGTGATCCAGCTGAGTCCCCCTCTGGGGACTAGCTTCCCAGGGATGATGCACAAGGCCCTTGGGGTATTTACACAGCCTGTTTTCTAAAGACCAGCTGCCACTCAGCACAGTTTATCTTCTTTTCCTGATTATTCAATCTGTGTTTTCTTTGCTCCTTCTGGCTGCCTCTTCCTCCAGTTCCTGGAACTGTGAGCAGCTGAGGCCTCAGCAGCACCTGTGAGTGCGCCAGGCACAGCAGCTGCTGCATCCACGGATGCCGAGTGCAGTCTGTCCCACCACACACATTTCCATACCACTGGGCAACAGGCTACTCCCAGATTCTTCCCATACAGCTTTGTTTCTAACTCAGAAACTTCATGTTTTCCTGGAGTGGGAAAATTCTTAGCTCCTGGTATTGTCTGCATTTTGTGTTTCTTTCAGTGAGGAGGGCTCCCCGAAAAGAGCCATCCTCTTGTTGCTACAGAAATTAGGAGAGGAGAGACATTTCCAGCTTGTGACAAGCCTGGCTGAACTTCAGTAGAGGCACAGAGAATACAACAAGTGAGGATCTCACTGGATCCTTGCATTTGGGTCCCTCAAATGCTCCAAACTCCAAGAGCCTTTCAACAGAAAGAGCATTTGAAGCAAACACAGTTCTGGTGCTCCTACAGAGTGTCAAAGCTCCCCTTCTGCTGGCAAAGATCTGATAGATCTCCCTGCAAGGACACAAATGTCTAAGCTCAGATATTTGTTGCAGTCTCCACTTTGGCCTGGAGAAGCCCTGACTTGCACAGCATTTCCAAACACACAAAGATTAAGGAGGAGGCCAAGTTGAACGGCTAGCATCCCTTCAATTCAATTCAAGCTAGAATTTTGCTTATTTCTTGCAACAAGGTTCAGAGGGATGCACTCTTCTCTGCGGAACAAAGAGGGCACTGTGTACCAAGCTTTTGCTGCACAAAATAATTTCAGTGAAATTCCCATTTGCTGTTTGCTTGCTCCTAGGCTTCTCAAAAGGCCTGCTGTCTCCACTGTTTTTTTTGATTCAACAACTGTAACAATAAAAGACCTCAGCGAGTTGCCCATAGAACACGATTCACATCTGTTTCTGAACACAGTACCTGAGAGAGAGAGATAATTTTGCATCCACTCCAGGTCTTTTCTAATCATAGCCTTGCAAAGAAAAAATCCTTATAAAAATGATTTTAAAAGGAACTTTAAAAAGCACTTGCTAAACAAACAAACAAAAGCTTTCCTTGCTACCTTCAGGTTGCATTAGCATTAAAGTTTCTGCTTAAAAATAGTGGAGGGGAAGAGAAATAATAAAGTTACTTACTATTCATGAGTTGTTCAGAGTACCCAAGGAGGTGCTGTTTAAACTAAACAAAAAGAGATTTCTTTCATTCTGCATTCTCCCAAACCACTTCCTATACAGGAGGAACGACTGCTTGGTGTTCCTACTACTGAGAGAGCAGGGGGCTGCTCTGGTGGGTGCAAAGCCTGTGAATATTTACCAGGTAGGATTTCTACATCATACAAAGGGAGCTCATCACCAGCCAAGGTTACTTCTGGCTAAAGCAATCAGTTCAATGGACTTCAGTATTGTTATATAATTGTAACCAGAAGTCCTCTGGGAGTTTGAACCATGCTGTTGTGCTCTCACAAGTAATTTGTGAGGAATCTCTCCCCTTAGGAGTCTGCTTTAGTCAGTAATGTGAGACAGCTGTGAGTTTTCTTTGGGCCAGAGGAACTCCCAGTGGCCAGAGTCCAGGCTGTGCTCTAATCATCTCCCATGATGTGATCTTACAGCTTCTCTTCAGAACAGGTAGACACCTCAAACCACTTTCAACTTTCTCATCAAGATCATACTGTAGGTTTGTAATTTTGTTTCTCCACATGAAACATTGACCACAGCTGCTTTACTGCTGCTTCTGCAACTGCAGTTCCATTGACTCCTCATTTGCACTCTCCAGATGAGATCCTGATGCAGCAAAATCAAAGAAAGCTTTGACACTGACTTCTGCTGGACCTAGGCTTTGACCAATGGCCTCTGGCTGTTGTTAAACCTGTACTTAAACCTATTCCTGATTTCAGGTTTTTTTCACTGCAATATTTTTCCAAGCACTCAGCAATGCACACATCTAACAGCATACCTGAGTTCCTATTTCTCTTTACATCAAGTGGATGATGTTTAGAAAATGGCTGCAGCATTCACCTTTTCTCAGCCAACTTCATACCGCTGTGGCCCATAATTCCTAAGATAAATTATCTTAAGCTCAAAGGATGTGATTCTGGGTTAATGGGCAAAAATAAAGCTGTGGTCAAATGAAAACGAAACTTTAGGTGGTTTTGTATTTTAAAATTGATTAAGCATTTGCACACAGAGACCCACTGAAGTCCTAGAACTAGGCAGATTGGTCAGTATTTACCCTAACAGCTCTCTCCCATAACAATTATATCTTAGCTTATTCCTGTTGGTAATGGTGGCTGTAAAACAAAGAATGCTTGAGGACATCTTGTGGTGTTGTCTGGGAAAGGGAATTTGGTTCAAAAGCACTACCACAGTCCCAGTCTGCATGTCTTAGGCAGCTCAAAAGCTGGCAACAGCCCATCCCACAGTGATTCCACTGATGCCGGTCAAGCTTTGCAACGTGTTCTTATTAGTCTGAGGTGAACTGAAATTCTGAGGCAGTCCAAACCAAGAGTCCACTGCACCACCAACCCTACTGCCCTCAATCCATTTTCTTTCCAATGGAAAGCCGGAAGCATGGCAGGGAATTGAGAAAAGAGAGGGGAGACAATTACACACCCATCCTGACAAACAGGCAGCATATGACTACAGTGCACATCTGGGCCTCCAAGCTGGAAAACAGCCCCAGGCCTCACAGTTCAGATGCACCTCTATGCCTCACAAGTTGTTTTAAGCAGGAAATTGCCCTATGACTGGCTGTGAAGCCCAAATAACTGGCTGTGAGAGACCCACACCATCTTTCATGGGCATACTGCTGCATGGACAAACTCACAGGGGGGACTTGGGCATGTGGTTTCTCTTACTGTCATAAGGAAACTTCATTGGCTCTGATCTGCAATGACCTCCAGACCTTGCTGGACAAGGTCACTCTGCTGCAGGAAATTCTGAGGTAGAAGCTGGTAGAAGCAAAGGCAAATGTAACAGTTACTGCAGGAAAGAAAGCTGGTACTTATTATTGTGACACCACTTGTAATCCCATATGGACTAAAGGCCAGACTGGGAGGGGGATTCATTCTGCAAGGTGCCGAACAAAACCAGAGCTTTGTCTTTTGCTATGAATTGTTTAATGATCAAAGAACTGGAAGACAGATTAAACCAAGAAAGGCGGGAGTCTGAAAAGAATGTGGCTCAGGCCTACAAACTGTGATTTTATAGAGTAGATCAGATTTTGGGAGTGATGCAGACAATGACAAACAAGACAAGAAGGAGAGAGGTAGGAAATAAAATTTAGGGGATGAGGACGGACTCTGGATCAGGTTATTAAGATGAGTCCTCATGCATACCCATGAAACCAAAGATTGTATTCTCTCTTTAGAGCCAAATGGAAACCTCTATGCAGACAAGAAGGAAAAATTACTCCTACCAGAGCTCTGTCAAGTAAGAAATGTCAGTAAAGATTCAGTTGTTAAAACAATTTCCCAATGCAGAGGACAAAATACTTCTTACAGGGTGGTCTGTTACTTCTTTCAGTGACAACCCTATCCTCTCAGTTACAAATTATTACTTAGCTTTTCAAAAATAGCTACTTTGGAGGCACGTATCCATTTAATATTTGGAATTTTTCACATACAATTCCCTTATGAATGGGAAATGCGTGTTTAAGATTACTAAATGCATAGAGACAAATTCTGCCCTTTGAAAATTTGATGTAAAGCCTTAATATAGATTTAAACTTGTAGTTAGAGTAAATGAGAACGAACTTTGGCCTCATGATATTCAGCACAGTGGTAGAAATGTAGCATAAGAAAGGGTTACTTTCTAACTGCTTGCAGAATTTAAGGCAGATAAATAAATAATAATATACCTCTGTTTCTGAAAGGAGATATTCAGTCTACCCAAAGCACCATCCAAGTCATTAAAGGATTCCCAGGTGCCAGCATTTGGAAAGGGTATTATCTATTCAAACAGTTTAGGCAAAGGTCTCTGCTGCTCTGTCTCCTGGGTCATCTCAGATTTCCTCAATCTCTGCCCAGAGCTGAGTTGAGGCAGGAAAAAAAGCTGGAAATTTCAGAGGAGTAACATTTTCTCCTGAATAAGACAGAGCATATTTTTCAGTATTGCAGTAAAAACGAGGAAACCCCCACTTTGTTAGTGCAGCTGCAGGGCTGCCTGGGTGAGGGCCACACACTGCATGTGGAAGGACAGACTGCAACAGATGCTGTGCAAAGAGCCCTCTTTCCCTCCCCTTTTTTGATATAATTTACCTGGCTCATCTATACTATTGGGAATAGAAACCACATACAAATGTCAGCACAGTGCAGCTGGGTTTTTAAAACAAAGTAATTCAGCAGCAGGTAGAAGAGTGAATACACACAAAGGCAAAAGGCTTGCTAAGCTTTGCTGGCAAGAGTCAGTGCCCCAGAGATGGGGATGCAAACATTTCTCTGGCTGTTTGATACTTGGAGGGCACAGACACTTATTTGAAGCTGCACACCCCACCTGAGCTGGTCTCTGGCTCCTGCCATTTTTAAAGATTAAAAGACCTAAGCAGGTGTCTTAGACTGAGTAGAAAATTCATATTGGGAGGTATTTTCTGAGGAAAACAACAACAACAACAACAAAAAAACAACTGTTGAAAATGGCAATCACTATAGAAAGTGACACTGAGAAAAAGCCAGTGGTCTCCAACTATCTGGCAAAGAGAGACATGCAGATGTCTCCAACCGGAATAAGCTCTGCCTGGATAAAAACCAAGCTTACTACAAGAAAAATATTTTCTGGAAACCTTGTCTTTAGTTAATGAGATCTGCCCCGTCAATTCTTCTGTGCCAGAGCTCCCCTGCATGCACTTCCTTACTTTTGCTCTGGGCTCTCAGGTGCTAGGCCAGAAACACCAGAAACACCCATCCTATCATCAGCTTGCATCACCCCAGTTTTCATTTCTTTTTTGTTTAAACACTTTACATAGATTCTGCCTGGAGCCACTTGAAAGCTTCAGATCTGTTGAGCTCTCTTCTAAGGATAGGCTGCTTAAACCCTGTTACACCAAGTCGGTGATTACTACTGGCTGCTGGTTCATTCCTCTCTGTGGTGTGTAGTCCTGGTGATGGCTCTGAAAAGCCCAAATCGTTCAGGTCCCTGCATTATAAGGCATGCTCTTCTACCATTTTGCTTTAGCAACTGCAGCATGTAGAGATGAGTGTCAATCCTAAAAACTGAACTTATAAAGACCAGGGACTGTTGTCAGCAAGCTGCTTCCAGGGAATCCCCAAAACGATTTAGCAATCTTTTGTGCACCACCCATCCTTGTAGGATGTCTGAAAAACCCTGAATTAGTTATTTGTGAATATATTAAATCCTAGTGCCAAGGCACTAAAATGATGGGCTGGATAACACCTATACCAACGTGGATAACACCTATACTAATGCATTAAATCCTCCTGAAGCCTAACCACAGTCAGAACTACACTGACATGACAATTTCTCCCTGTGCTGTTTCATCTTTCCCAGGATTCCTCAACAGCACCTTCCTCCTCAGGCTGTCAGCAGTCCGACTGGCAGCATGCGTGTGTGCAAAGTCACAGTGCTACATCTCACCCCTCTGGGTACCTGAAAAACAGCCAAGACAGACATGTGTGTTCAGCTGTCAGCTAGAAGTATCACAGCGACTCAAGTGATGCCCAAGCAGGATGATGTAATCAGCACATTGGTATTTCTTACCCCAGTAAACTCTACCTGCCCCCTGTGCCAAGAGCAGTCAGTATGATAGATGCTATTAGGGGAGTGATGAAAAGCATGAAACAAACCTTAAAGACAGAAAAATTCATGTCATAAAACAACAAAGCTCTTTGGCTCTTGTGCTTGTCTTTTCCTGAGTAAGGCAAGATAACCACTTTTTTTGGGCATATTGCCTGCCCAGGATTATGCCAAAGAGAATCTCCAGGGAAGGCTTGTGACAGTCATCCTGCAGATTTTCTCTGTATCTCAGCACAGCTGTTCCCATCCTGACCTACTAGCCCAATTTCTTGCTGAGTTAGTACCAAGAGTGCTACTGCAGGCATTCCAGAAGTGTAGGAGTCCAGCTCATGGCACACACTGCACTTTCAACCCTGCCTCTCTGTGTCTCCCTGTGGCTGCACACAATAGCTCAGGTCCCACTAATGGAGAAAATGGCATTGGTCCTGGACAAGCCAAAAGACCCACACCCTTTTCCTTTGAACAGTGTGTAGTCAAGGTATTTCCAGCATTTTTCCATATTTAGTACAATCTCCAAGACAGAGGAAAGTGTCTGCACTATATCAGGTAGGGACACTCCTGATCCCTTCTGTTGCTGTTAAACCATCACTTGGCTCTGGTTCCTTACTTTTTATGCACAGCATAGCTCAAGGCTTTACTTTGCAGGTCTTGCAGTTTGTTCAGCTGTTTGTCATCCACAGTCTCCTCCCCTTCTGACAAGCAGGCATCTATCTTTCCTTCCTTATTGAGAAAAACCCTGTACTTTCCTCTCTAGCTTACTATCTTTTCCTTAGCAGTAATGACTTACAAGCAGGAAAATGATTCAAAGCTGCAATGTTTATGAAGTCAGAGACAGTCTGAACTTTTGAGATGATTTGAAGGAAAAATCAGATTTTATATTCAACACACCTGGGAGGAATAACGCTTGTCTATTTTTTGCTGCATCAGAACCAACTGCAGATTTGTCCCCACCATGCAAAAAAAGCGGGTGATGGACAGCACTATAACTTGTGATCAGTGTCAGCCCAATGGGTGCTCAGGACAGTGCAACAGTTGTTCTACCAAGAGTATTTTGAGGACAGCTTTATTAATTTGTACCAGCAGAAATGGAAGTGACATGGAATGGGAATGATGGCTATTTTTCTTGCTTTGGAGATGAGGTATACTAAAGAATATGTAGGAAGATGAGCTCGCTTCACTACATCACTCAACGTTTTCAAATGTTTTATGAAAGTGTGTAAGCATCCAGGAGCCACTGTGCACACAGAGGCAACTCACATGTATTTCAAGATGCTCAGCTCTTTAAGCTTTGCTACCTTGCCTGAGATGAGTGGAAGGGAGCCTGAGTCTGATTTCTCCCCCGAAAGGATGCCAGCTCCAAAGGGTTTGGCACACAAGGTATGTGCGTGTTCTGTGCAAGGGCAGGAAAACTCAGTCCCCTGATGGCAGCTGCTGGACTGTGGCACCTTCCCTTGCTGAGGCAGGTGTCTCAGAAATGCCACCTAGCCAGCTGCCAGCTGCATGACGCCTGGTGCTTCTCTTCCCTCTTCTCTGCCCACTGCTGAGCGCTCCTTGTTTGAGCCTAGGATGGCAAGGAAGGGGAGAAACTGCTCTCGAACTGTTTAATAACAGTGATGGTAACCTTTGACCTTACTGAATAGCAGCGCTTTTGACCTTTCATTTGTTAAATAATGCAACCACTTACTTCCCGATCCTTATCAGTGTTTAGTAATTGGGGTCAAGACAAAGGGGAGCAGAATTACCCACCAGACTTTACTGAATTAGGACGGATTTCCTTAAGCTATAGATATCCTTTTCGATAATCTTCAGTCAAGGCAGGCAAAGACTAGAGACTAGGTGGCTTAGAAGATCCATAACAGGCTAAAGAGCCTCTCAGCTGTTACCATCTGGTTTGAATCCAGCTGTAGTTGGCAGTGGCAGAAATTCATTTTAATTTTGGGTTGCCTCTCTGACTCATGTGAAATGAGTTTGGCTTGCAGTTCTGCTGTTTACTGGTCAATAGTAGCCCTAACATAAAATACTAACACATAAAATACTAACATAAAACACTAAGACATAGAGAAATCAGTGATTAAATGAGTCTACAAGGCCTGAAAATTCGTATTCCATTGAGCAAATCAGGCACAGGTAAGTGGCAGCGTGGAAGAAAAGTCTGCAGTCACTCCTGTGTGTCCTGCCTGATTCGTGTCAAAGAGAACGTGGTTAATCTTCAAGAATCTGAGTTGCCTTTTGTACAGGGTAAGTAAAGCTAATGGGTCAGCTTTTGTGCTGTACAGCCCATTAAACATCTCACTTGACAAAAAATCAGGTGACAACCATTACAGGCAGCAGTCCTGGGATCAATGTTTTCCTTAGAAGTGAACAGAAAATGGATGAAAAAGAGAGAACTTATGACTTAACAATGGATTTAAATGTAAGTGCATGCACATATTTATTTATATAATGTACACATATAAAAGCTTAAATCTGCTGAAGACGTCAAACAGAAATTCTACTTGTCTAAGCAGCTGCACAATCTCATTACTTATTTATTGTATTTTGTGTTAAGCCAGACGGCAAGATTTTTAGGGCAGGAGCTGTTTCCTGGGTGTCTCTGATTCAGCAAAATGAGCTGCCAAAGAGCAATCAAAATAATTTATAAATAAGCCATTTATTTATAGAGGTACATGAGCTAGATAAGATCACAGAATCATGGAATGTTAAGGGATTGGAATGGATCTTCAAGATCATCTAGTCCCAACACCCCCTGCCATGGGCAGGGGCACCTCCCACTAGACCAGTTTGCTCAAGGCCTTACCCAACCTGGCTTTGCCAGGCGTGGGGCATCCACAGCCTCCCTGGGCAACCTGTTCCAGTGTCTCACCGCTCTCACAGTAAAGAATTTCTTAACCTAATATCTAACCTAAATTCCTTCTCTTTCAGTTTGTTTCCACCACTCCTTGTCCTATCACTACGGTTCTGGACGAAGAGCCCCTCTCTGGCTCCCCTGTCGGTAGTGGAAGGTTGCTAAGAGGTCTTCATAAAACCTTCTCCAAGCGAAGAGTCCCAACTTTCTCAGCCTGTCTTCATCCGGGATGTGCTTCAGTCCTCTTGTCAATTTCATGGCCCTCCTCAGGATCTGTAACAGTGACATAGTAAGCAGTGAGCTTCAGAAGGGGTTTTTTCCCCGTTGTCTATTTAAGAAATAAAGTAAAAGGAGCTCTTTGTGGTATCCTCTGAAGGCGCAATGCAGTTGTACCCCCGCCTACGTTTTGGACTTGGCTCTGGATTTAGGCCTCTTGGAACCGACGAACAGGCGCAGGCAGGCATCCCCCAGCGGCTCTGCGTCCCGGGCGGGGTTAGCTGAGCCCGGCAGGCCGGCGCTGCCGCCTCGTCCCTCTCTGCGGCGGAAGCGCGGGGTGACCCCGGGCGGGCCGCGGTCTCCCGGCAACGGGGCGGCGCGATGGAGGCGCTGTCGGTGCCCGCGGCGCTGGCGCTGGTGGCCGGCGGCGGCGCGGGGCTCAGCCCGGAGCGGCGGGCGGCGCTGAGCGTCTCGCTGCCGCTGCTCCAGCGCGACTACCGCTTCGAGCGGGTCTGGTTCTGGGGCTGCATCCAGGGCGTGCGCGGCGCCTACTTCATCGCTGAGGGGCTGGGCCCCGACCGCGCCGCGCCCCGCAGCCGCCTGTACAGGTGCGGGGGCCGCGCCGGGGAGCAGCGACCGGGAGGGCCGGTCCGGGGCTGTGCGGGTCGGGGCGTGCTGTCCGGCTCTCGGGAGGGAGCCTCGCTGTGCCCTCAGGGGCCTGGCGAAGTTGCTTCGAGCCCTGTTCTTTAGCGGGCTCGGCCCTGAGTTGTGCTTGTCGTTGGCAGCTTGAACTGCTTGGACTGGAGCCTCCTGACGCCAGCCACCAAGGAGATGCTCGCACTGGCTGAGCAGGTGAAGGGCCGCTTTCAGGGGGATCCTTCTTTTGAGTACAGCTTGGCTGAGATAAACGCAGAAGCTGCTGCAAGGCTGGTTGAAAGTGGCAAGGAGGTAAATAGAGCAAAATGTTTTCCATCTCTGTTCGCTACATTTGTGCCCCTCAAGCTGAAGAGGCGGTGGCTTCTCCTGGTTTGTAATGAACATCATGAGAGTGTGGTCAGGCAAAAATCCACAATTTCCTCTTGGTTAAAGCACCACGTTTATAACACCAAGGTTGCAGTTTCAATCACTGTATAGGTTGTTTGCTTAAGAGTTGGATTTGATGATCCTTAGGAGTCCCTTCCTATTCAGAATATTCTGTAACTCTGTAATTACTCGCCGTCATGGTGTAGCGACAGCTTCTTGATTGAACTCTGACTTCAGTTTTTGCTGGAGTTCAACAGGCCTCAGAAATAGTAAATATCCCTTATGCTTTATTATGCACGACTGGTACAAATCCTCACTGTGCTTTCTGAAGCTTTAATAGTAACTGCAGGCAGCATTGTTTATAAATGAATAGACAAGTCATAAGTAGATTAATTGAGAGGGAGAAAAGAATAGATGAAGGGATGCATAGTTAGATCTCCAGTGAGTCTAAACTGTCTGCTCCTAGCTGTGTTTTCTGTCCTATCTTAGGAGAGAAATGTCTTTTGAGGTCCTCTTGGCACCACTGGACTCCAAGATGATAAGTCTATTGTGTTACCTCAAGTTTATTTTCAGAAATGAAAACAAGGAAAGCCCTGCCTTTAAAATTTCCCTATTTTTCTTTAAAGCCTGTGATAAAGGAGGAGGCCCGTCTCATAGCTACCATAGAACAGATAGACAGAGAAGTTGGTGTCGTCCCTCGGGGGGCATTTGTGAAGACTCCTCTTGGGTCTGTGCATGAAAACAGACACTTTGAAGGTAAATTCTGATTGTCTTTACAGTACAGGTTCAACTGTTCTTTGATCATAAAATCTGTAAATTATGATGACTTTCTCTAACTGATGTTTCGATTTCAGTTGTTTTTTGTTTGTTTGTTTGTTTGTTTGGGTTTTTTTTTCCCCTAGGATAAGATGAACAGGGAGGAGAGAATCCAGTGCCACTAATGTTCAGGTGTATGACTGAACTCTGGAAGGTGGGAAAAGAGTCAGTAATAGTTCTGAGTCATTAAGCTGAGTCATTTGTCTGTATAAACTGTAGTTTATGGGAGTGTTCAGCAATTGTAGAAGTAATGAATTGTCCATTTAGATATAAGATATGAGCTAATGGGCAACGGAAAGTTGTCCTCAAGTCAGTACCCACTGGTTACCTGGGACTGCAGTCAGTATGGTCTGCAGTGCACAGCATCAGGGAGTGCTGACGCCTGATTCTGACAAGCCTTCTTTGGAGTCTACTGGAGAAGGATTGTGATTCTGTCCTAGGCTGTGGGCAATTAGAGAAACAATGTTGTACTTGACAGTATAATGAATGTTACCCTAGTTCATTCATTTGTGTATTTATGTTCACCTGTTTGCAGGTCTGTCTTTGGGGGAGGCAAAAAAGTTAAGTTCCTATTTCCATTTCACTGATCTTGTTAACCTGAAGAATAAAACCCTGCTGGAAAAGGCTGACCTGGACCCATCCACTGACTTTCTAGATTCTCTGGAGCATGATATCCCACGAGGCAAAGGTAAGCAAAATCAACAGATGCAATGAATGGGAAGGCAATAGGGAAGTTTGAGTAGCCTTGGAAACACTGAGGAGACTGGTGTGGGTTACTGTAGAGGTGGTAAGGGAAGCTTCTGTCAATCTGTAAAGGAACTTTATCCTTTACTAAATATTGTAGTTACTTCCTGTTTTATGCAATTCTAAATGCTTACAACAGAAAGATGTAAGTGTACCAGGGCTGTCACATCCTCACAACAGGTCTGATCACACTTTGCCTGTGTGCCATATTCCCTCCTGACATCTGTAAAGCCTGTGGCAACTGGTGACCTTATTGGGAGAGATAACTCCACCAGTGATAGAGGGAATTTATGTGGTTTGAAGTATTTCACACCTCTTGTTCCACCCAGTATTTCTCTTCTTTATCTAAATGGGCTCTCATTAACACCAAGCTGATATCTTGGAGAGGCTGTTCCTTCGATAAACTGTGTTGGAATAGTCTGTACTGTGGCAGGATTATACACCGTGAAAGCAGAAAAATATACAAGCATACTGGATTGTATCTTCTGTTTATGTTTCTACTGTTCTGCTGGACAACTGCAAATATATTTAAAATCTCTTCCAGGGATCCGTCTGGCAGGATAGTTCTCTAAAAAGATGGGAGTGGCTTGTTATTTGTTTCTATGTATTTTTTGCTGATTTGCTGCAATTTTTTGGATTGGACCAAGTGTTTTCATATCCTCTGTCCAAGGAGGTTCTAGTGAAACAATTCAAACTTAGATTTGTTATTTTATTCCTGTCCAGGAGTAGTGGGATAGGATACTAGGTGACCTATTGCCATAGGAATTAAGTGGATGGACAGTGAATTGCCAAAATAGCTTTCCAGATTCTCTCTCCCTCCCTTACCCTCTCTTCTTACCCCCCTCTTCTTAGCCCCTCCCAATCTTCCCTTTGGGAAAAAAAAAAAAAAAAAAAAAAAAAAAAAAAAAAAAAAAAAAAAAAAAAAAAAAAAAAAAAGAGAATGTGAGCTCCTGCCTGAATTCTGAATATTTTTGACAGAGCATAAACCTCTAAAATCTAAACCACTCTTCAACTTACTGGGAGTGTCCTTATGCAGTTGTTTTCCAGAGGTGCAGTCTGGAGAGACTGCACATTTTTACATACCCTGGCTCATTGAGGTGGCCCTTTTGACTCAAAGCAGAATTGCAAGAGGGATTACATGAAGATGGTTTTGTTAAAGTGTTCAAATCAAATAATCAAATTTGACTTGTAGCTGTATTTTACCTGGTGGCAGAGAGAAAGTGGGGCTCAACTGTGCCACGTTGTGATTGTGTTCCTGTGGCAGCGTGACGTCTTCCCCCTACCCAGGAGGATGTTGCTGCTAGTGTAGATTTCAGTATCCTTAAAAAAGTTGCCTCTGAAAGGCTATCTGAGCTAAAGTGCAGCTGAGTGCTTCTTAATGGAAAGAAGATTCATCATAGTGCCTGTGCAGCTCTGCCTGCTCTGTCCTGAATTCGAGGATGAGGTGAGGGAGGTGAAGGAGGTAAGACAGGAATTGGTTACAGGATCAGCAAGGCCTGTAGCCTCTCTAATTGCATTCTATCACATGCAGATAGGAGCTCTCACATTAAAGAAAGATCAACCCAGCCTCCTTTAACAAGCATTCTGGTTGCCTAAAAGTACTAGTTGCTTGTGAAAATGTGGGGGGATAAAAACCAGGACAGACACAGGCTTTCTGCTGATTTTATCAGCATGGCTTTGCCAGAGTCACTCCTGGTTGTGAGATACTCAAACTCTGGTTCTCAGATTACTTTCCTTGAGCTCTGACAGTGCATGTTGGTCCTGACAGAGCAGAAAAAATAGACAGTGCTTTTTCTATTTACTGACATGTTGTTCGTAGCTCTCGCAAATGCCCTCATTTTGACCCAAAGTTTTTCTTGCCTTTCCTGGTTAGATCCTGTCTTGAACAGTTATTGTAAGAGCAGAAGTAGGAATTCTCAAATTTATTGCATCTAGAATTGTGACTGAAGTTAGAATTGTCACTTTTCTCAATAAATACATAAGAAGTGATCTGGGGGTAAGTGAAGATCCCAGCCTGCATTGGCTATATTCCCCTAGCATCTTAAAAGACCTAAAGAACAGAGAGTAAGGGCCAATTTTAACCTGTATAAAAGTAACAACTGTTGGAATAGTTTTCTCTATTAATTGGAGACTTAGCATCTGTGATGGCTGTCAAGGGGGTAACTGTCATAAGATATATGGTGTGTCATTATAGGAGAGCAGAGGTGTCTTACAGAATGGAAAGTTGGAGGCAGAGGGAACATTTTATATGACAGCTGGGAGGTGGGAAGAAAGGAAGTTAAAACTGGGTTGAATAAAGGCAACAATGGTAAGAGCAGAGTTTAGTGCAAAATTGGAAAACCTGGGGTTTTGTAACAAAACTGTCGGCCATTCTTATCTCTACCAGTGATATCTGTGGAGTTTGCAGGTTCCTGATTCTGTGTGTCTATCTATCAGGTTATCTGTGCACTTTAAAAGTGCAGAATATGTTGCTGCTCCTCCTTTAATCGTTCTGTCTGTTTTTCTTGGTGTCTCAGCTCCCACAGACAAGTGACTGACTTAGCTTTTTTTTCTTTTTTAATGCATTTTTAAAAATGAGTTTAGAGAAAACTGGGAAATGAGAACCTTGTCTCGACAGCATGAACATGGAGGGGTTGTGACACGGATCTTCTGTCACCACAGCATCAGATCTTGTAATGCTTCATCCTGATCCAAATGGCCAGCTGGGCAGAATGTTGCATGCTGGGATCTGTAGGTTTTGCTGGCCATATGTCTGCATTAAAGATAAGCTTGTTTGCTCTAGTCTAAGCAGACAATCTGCTCAACTTTATGCACAATTAGATGTGGCCTTTCAGCTGCTGGCACATTGCCAGCGTTGTCCTTTCTGCTGCATGGAGTTTAGAACCCTGGACATAGTATTTCAGGAACTAGGGCTGTGGCAGTTTTACATCTGCTTGTAGATAATGGAATGGCAGTGCAAATAGCAATAATTCCTAGCATGCCTACAGCATTTTCACTTGATGACTTAATGTTGTGAAGATATGAAATAATAGACATTTTCAGGAATTGATAATGATGGGGGAAATGAAAAAGAAGGGGGAAGGTTGATTTTACTGTGACCCTGGTGTCAAATCAGACTATGCCCCATTCTGCAAGGATAAAGAAAGGGGATGAGTGAAAGCCTGAGGTACTAGGGAAGAATGGAAAGCTTGGAAGGAGTGACACAAGGGATGGAGAATTTGGTTCTTTGGCACTTTCAAACTGCAATTCAGAAAAACAGTAACTTGATTCTGGGGGTTTGTTACAGGTTACTGACTCCTGACTCAGATCACTTTGATATTGGAGATAAGGGACACCAACAGAACACTACTAAAAGCTGATGTAGATGGGGAGGTATGTCTAGATAGGAAAAGACATATCTTTGGAAATAGGATTTATATGAGAAGACTTTCTTCAAAAGTCATGACCCCCAGTCAGTAAATAGCTGCCTTTGGCTGAAAACCTACCACAGTTTACTTGCAGATTGAGAGTAGAAATTAGAATAAAAAAAGATATGTAAAAGGAAATGCAGAAGGTTTGGAATGATTAATGATTGATATAAATTGGAATTTATAATGAGTAGAGAATGACAAAGGGAACCAGAATTACTGGAGTACTCCGTGACAACGGTAAAGCAGATTTTTTAAACTATACTGAGAAGAAAAGAAAGCATAGTAAAGGAAACTGTCACTAAATGGTGATGGTAAAAAGGCTGATAAGCATGTGTAAGGGCAGAAGAGCTCAATGTTTTTCTGGTTTCTTTTTTGAAAGAATATGGACTTGCATCAAGCAAAGACAATAAAATACTGTTTCAGACAGTTTTCAGGCTGTTTGCTAAGGGAGAGTAGAGTTAAACAACATTTACTGTGGATATAAACATTAAAATGGCAAAGTCAGATAAGTTACTTCTGAAATCATCATCTCAGGAGACTTGTGGCATAATAATCTTTAATAAATCCTAGAATTGCAGAATTATTCCCCTAAATTTAATCTTCCTTAGCAGTTGTCATTCAGAATTCACTGAATGGGTGTATTTCTCGAAGAGGTCAGAAAGGGACCAGTGCCAATACTGATATTCTTCAACTTACTTTTAAATTATCTAAAAGTAGAGGGTTGGTGGAGAGACAAATAATGACAAGGGAAGGATGGATACAGAGATGTGGAAAACTGGGCTTACTTAAATACAGTAGGCACTGTAAGTCAGACTTTGACAATTGTATTCAGAAACTGTGGCTCTGAAACGAAATCCAGGCACAACCCACTGAACATCAGCTCCCAGACTGATCCTGAGACATTAAAGGGTAACTTGATCTGCAGATACATAAACAAATAGAAACAGGGGGGTGACTTTACTTTTGCATATACTGTTAGTGGAATCATAACTGGATTACTGCACATTGCAAAACTGGAGAGTTGCAGAAAGAGTCACAAAATGATTCAAGGGCTGGTGAGAGACATAAACAGTTCTATCTGTTTATCTTGAGGAAAAGCCTGTGAGAATGGCTGTGTTACACTGTCTAAATAGTCCGTGGAGTTTAAGTATTAGGTACTGAAGCTCTATTTATCATAGCAGAGAAAGGCATAACAGGAATCAGCAGCTAAAATGAACAATGAGATACAATTTCTAAGAATGAAAAGATTACCAGTTAGCAAGGGTGAGGGATGAGCCTTTGTCTGTTGATATCTTAAGGTCAGGCTGGATGTCTTCCTGGGAATTGTGTTTCAGTCAAATGCAAATACAAGTTGATAGTCCCAGGCATGTGTAAGTGAGTTCAGTTTAACGGGCAGTGGTATGTAGGAGTCCAGATTCCTGGTATGCCTGGCCATAAACTTGATGGCGGCCATGGAGGGCGATGTTCAGCTTGGACTTCTTCATTGTCAGTGACAGTAACACAAAGGTGACAATGGGCTCCAAGTGCAAGTCAGCTCATTTCAGCTGGCATTGCTTTCTGAACTATGGTATGTGAGGGCTGAAAAGAGGATTGAGGAGATTCCTGACTTACTGCCATTGTGGATCGTTATTGCTGGGAGAGAGATTTTATAGCATGAGTCCAAATGGGTGTACAGTGACAGGTCGATCAGGGAGTCTTGTCTACTTGCCGTTTCAAGATGAAGGTAGGGTAGAAGAAGTGCTTAGACAGGAGATCATTCCAGCTCCTTTCCCATTTGACTGTGGAGGAAATGACAGCCACTTGGATTCTAGCTCTATTTCTTCACACGGAAGTGCAATGGTTTTGGAGCACTCCTTATACAGCATTACAGACAGAGGGATTTGTGACCATTTCTTTGCCTGAAAACTTTGAGCACTAGCTTTTCTGTAAGCTTGCTGAACAGTAGCCTCGGTTAGAACACTAACCTCCTGTCATCTGAGGTTCATTAGCACAGTCTTTATCGGTTTAGCAAAAGCTGGTGCCTAATGAGTCCTTGAAGATGAAGGGACTGCATTTCTAAGTGGGAGATAGTTTCTGTGGCTGCTCTCAAGGGCCGTTTTGGTAGCCCCATCATGGCTGTCCCAAAAGTCAGGGTGCAGGAAGGAAGAAGGCCAGGAGGCACGACCCTGCTTTATCTCCATACATTAACACAGCTAATTAACTTGCTTTCGATCCCCCTCTCCCCCTCCCTCCTCCCTTCAAGGCGATTAATCCCGTATCAGCCTCGGTCTCCAGCCATTTGAAGAGTCTGTGTCTGCAGAGGTATTTACAGCCCCCAGCCAGCCACCAGAGGCAAGGGCCCTTTATCAGGGCACTAAGACAAATGGCTGCCTATCTCCCTAGTGGCCTTGCAAAATCCAGCGAAGTGCTATGCTGTGCTGGCCACCTACTTTCACCCAGCCTCCCTTCTCCACTAACATTTCACAGATGTGACCTGAGCCCTCCCCTTTCATTGCTTAACAATAAGCAGCACCTCCCCAGCACTGTGAAAGCCGAGAGCAAGAGCACTTTACTCCTTAGCCTGCCAAGAGCCACACGGGGACAAGGCTTTTCAAGCTGTCTCACTGAAATCCAAACTAAAAGACTCATAATAAATGAGAGGGCAGTACTTGATGTTCGCAAGGATAAAAAGAGGTAGCGAAAATGTAGACTGAAATACCTAGCATGGCTCACAGCTATCCTCATTCCTCATTAGGAGATGTGATCCTTAGGCTTGGTGAATGTGTGAAACTGAGCTACAGAATCCCATGGAGATACCTGACATTAATACGAGTAGTTTTGACAAACAAGCTTTAGAATACAGTGTTAGAGAATGAGAAAATCAGATGAATGTGCATCAGAACAGTAGGATTTCTGACCTGAAAATCGAACCCAGTAGCTGGCTTGGTGGGTTGTTAGTAAAAGCATTGGTACCTGAATTTCTCTGTTCAAACTGAAGTCGGCCATCCATAGAGAATTCCAGGATGACTCTAGCTGCTGCCTTCCAGCAGGGTGCACTATGGCGCCAGCTTCGTCAGTGCTGAGCACAGAAAGGAAACCACGGAAAAGTAAAATGAGAAAGAAAATTAACAAGAGCAGCATCAAATCAAGGAAAAGATATGTCCTGAGTTTCCAGACTGTGCGTGGCATACTGGCCTCCTGAACTGTAGGTATAGAGAAGATATTGTCTCCCTTTCAAACTTAGGCAATTTCCGGAATGGTCACTAGGCGTTTCAATGGTTTTCTCAGCATCCTTAGAGATCACGTGCATGCAAATGGACATACACAATATATAAGCATGTCCTCTACATTCTTCAAAAGTAGGGTCACTCGTAATTTTTGCCAGTGATGTCTGGAGCCTGTTAACACCATTCCTGCAGTGACCCAAGAAAGTTGCAAGACAAGATGCTCTCCATTCCACAAGCTGGAGTGCTGCCAGCTCAGGAGTTCAAGATCAGACTGGAACCTCTCATGTGGCAGCACAGCAGGAGGACTCCTGGGCCAGCTAGTTTTAGAGCTTCGGACTGGCTGATCATGGTCTGCTCTGCTTACTGGAAAGGCGTGTGTTTTCCTTGGGCTTTGTGTCTATGGATAATAAAGCAGCGCATTCATGGCTTCTGCGTCCTAGGTCTGTATCTCCTCAGAGTCTTGTTTAGTCAGACCTTGGATGAGTTTATACTGGAAAAGGGCTACCCATCAACTGAGAGCTGTGGTGGAGTCCTTCACCCTCCAGACTGCTGTAGGGAAAGAATAAGGACAGAAGCAGAGTCTTCGTAGCAACTTTCCAGGGTTGAAATGGTTTTTATTTAAAGGGTTTTTTCTCCTCAGTGAAAGAAATCATGACACACCCAGTCTCCATTTAAGCTCCTGGTTCCTTGGACATAAAAAGGAGATGAACTTCTTGCTAAAATGACAGTAAATGCTGGTATACAGAACCAGAAGCTGCAGATTTATGACCACATCAGTCAGCCTTGGCCTAACTTTTTGTGTAAGGAATGATGAAAAATTATTTGTGGGGAAAATCCTAGGACATTTTGTGTGTCACTGAAGTCAGAACAAGGTCAGCTTTTGCTAGGAGTGCTCTGTTTCTGAAGGGGCTCCAAGGAGTGGCAGCTCCTGCCTGTGCAGCCATTGGCATTGGTGCCAGCCCTGCCTAAAGCTTTGCCTTGCTTTTTGCTGCCCATTTGGCCATGGAGCTTTTGAAAGAGGAAGCCAATCAGCATTATCTTGCTTTATTTTGTTTTTATTTGTACACAAATATCATATGGATTGAAATTCTGCATGCTGAGGGGTGTGTGGCAGTGTGTAGAGGGAAAAGGACAAGGGACAGTTAATTTTTGGGCATATTTGTACAGCAGTTATGCTGTATGTGATAGCCTAGCAGAAATAGCTAGGCTATCACAGGCATAAAGATGCTTAGCCTTTAGTGTTAGCCCTGCACTGTGCTGTGTGGAAATGCTCAGTGTGCCAGTATTCTCAGAAACTGGTAAACTTTTCGGGTAATTTGGTCCAGAATTCCTATCTAGTTTAGTACAAAAACATCAACAGTTTATAATCCATGCCATCTGTTCCTCATCCCAAGCCCTTTTAACTAGCCTTGCTAATTTGATGATGAGGTAAGAACTACAACTGGGGGACTGACAGGGCTTGTGGCCTTGCCCCTCCTGTAGGAGAGTGAACTGGATGTGCTCTAAGCATTTGGTGGGTTTTGAATCCCAGCATCGACTCCTTTGTGTTTTCTCAGAATTCAGAGATCAATGTGAGGTTCTTTGCCCCTAATCCAGCCCCTGTTCATCATTATCACCTCCTCAAAGTGGCCAGTGCTTTGTTACCAGGAGAGGAAAAATCTTACAAGGTGGCCATAATCTCCTCTGAGAGTCAGACAGATATTCTCCCGTGGGTAAGAAAGTGACAGTGACCAAAAGCTCTAGGGGAAGCAGGCTAGAACAAAGCTGCCTATTGCATCCTTTCATCAAACTGTTAATCTTTCTTTCAAAGACATCACATTTGTTTGGTCACAAAAGCCCCAAAGAAGCTGAATTGAGCCTGAAATCCTGTAGCAAGATTTAGAGGAAGCGTCTTTCATTCAGAGCAGGGAGGGGCGAGAGACTCCTTTTTCTTCCTACCAACCAATGGGCTCAGAGAAACCCACGAAGGTGACGGATTAATGCAGGGGCTCCCCAGGTAGATGCTACGTGACTCCTGGCACGCTCCAAAAACGTTTCCACAGCGACCAGCTGAACAAGAAATATGGAGTGTGATGAGATCCAGCATAACCTTGTGCTTTGGAAGGAGGTGA
Source organism: Cettia cetti (assembly GCA_013401135.1). Lineage (NCBI taxonomy): Eukaryota > Metazoa > Chordata > Aves > Passeriformes > Sylviidae > Cettia > Cettia cetti. Next base: position 102,996 of record VZUI01040940.1, read on the forward strand.
CTTGCCACTCCGAGAGATTTCAAAATTTACTACAGAAAACCCAAGATTCAGTGATCTGTATTGCAGTTGTCAGAATACAAATAGCATGGATTTTAATCAGTTTTTCCTACTCCTTGTAAGTTTTGATTGCATATGGTTTTGCTGTTTCCTCTAGTGCACAGCCCTATTCCAAGTCTTTATTCTAATGCTTTCTGCACAGTCTGCATCTTTAATTACAATCTTTTTATTTTGTTTTGTTTTCTTTTGTTTTCTTTTATCAGGTGGATTTAGGACAAAAGGGCAAACTAACAGGGCTATAAGGGAGGCTCTAATTTGATTCAGTGTTAGCTTTTTCAGTCCTTCCCATCCTCTGGTGCTCATTTATATCTGTGTATTGTCCCTTCTTTTGTGTTGGCATTGCCGGCTGTGCAGTCAGATTCCAGCTGGAAAAATAATGTTATTTCTGTCTAGTATATTTTTCAGCCAGATTGTTTCCCCAACCTGACTCACTAAGCAGTAAATAAACACTTTTGTGGTCTCTATGATGGAAGAATGATGAGGGTGGGAATAAGGATTTAAGGGCAGAGGCTGCTCCAGTTGTATTAAGCACCACTGTTGTTGGATGTCTAAGTATGGCCTGAATTTAATTTTTACTTGGAGGTACCTGAATACCGTGTATCTGGGACAGCACTGCAATCCCTGAGTCCTCCTTGTCAGCAGGAAACAGGCTCTTCATGTGTATATAGAAGGCCTGGGCCTTTTGAAATAATTTCTGCTGCAGAAGAGGAAAAAGAGGAGAGGAAAAGCCTCTAAAGTACGACCATTTTGCTTTGGGGTTTGGGCATGGTATGTCAAGGACATGGCAGGCATTAGGACCATGCAAGAGCTGCTTGGCAGCATCTGACTGTAAGCTGTGCTTTCTTGGCTCTGGAGGCTTTTAAAAATAGTACTGAACCTGCAACCAGTCTGTGTTTTTATTTAATTATTATTAAATAGTTATATGGGGAATTGGAAATATTGACAGCAGTGTTAACATATGGGGTGCAGGTGGTGTGTCAAGCAAATGGAAGAGATTTAGTTTGCAGCCAGTAAGTGGCACGAAGGAGTCTGGACCCCACATAGGAGTGTTTGGATGTGTCCTTATGGCTGGCAGGCTGTGTGTGAAATGTCCGTGTGGCACAATTTATTGAGAGCCAAAGCACGGTGACCTTTCCTTACAGCTGCTCTGGTTTGCAATTTGTCTTTGTTCCCTACAGACAACAAATTAGACGTAGGAAGCTCTTCCCAGAGTAGAATTTTCTGTTGGAGGGAAATGGAAGCTAAATCCCGAGGGTGTAGTGAGGCTTTGTCAGCTCTAAGTGCTTGGGGTCATGCAGCCAAGCAGCGGCTGCTTTTGCAGAGGGAAATGGTTTTGCTGCCCCTCTCCGGGTGTTAATATTTGTCCTGTAACTCCATACTTGACTCTCACTGAGGACTAACTGCAGCAGTAGATGTTGTAACCTGCTCTTGTGGCAGCATAATGTGTTAATGCTAAGTGCAACCATGCTGTGGCTGCTTTTCCCTTGAGACATTTCCTCCTTTGAAGAGGAATTGATAATGTCACTTTTATGACCCTCTGTGAGCTTTTGCAACGTGGAGCCTCTCTATCAGGCTGTCTAGCTCTTAAAGCTGTTTCTTCTCAACGTTGCACTGAAATGAGGCATTGCTGAATCACCTCCAAAGCAGCAGTGTTATGAGAGGTCATACTGCAAGTGGACCAGTTACAGCGGGAAAGTTCTTCTGCAAACAGCCCTCTTAAAAGGGTTTTGTTTAAAAGCTCATGTCTCACGCACCCTATTGCTTCTGTGGATTACAAGATTCAGCCCGTAGCTGAGGCAGACATGGGGGATGAGACAAGGGATTTCTATTGGCGACTGGAAAGGAAGAAGAAGCTGAGAAGGAGGTTGACTTTTGAAATTCAGCCCTGGTGTTCTGGCAGCTGTTGAAGGGCCATAAAAAAGGCAGTGGTTTAACACTGGGTGAGCATCAGGATCTTCAAAGCACTTTCTTGTTTGGGAAAGATGTAAGGAACTCCTCAGAATTCCTGCCTGTGTTCGGAGGGGTGGAGGCTGCAGCCTGATCCAAACAGGGAATAGGAAGCTCCAGATCTTCATCCAGCGGATACTTTTCCCATGCTCTTTCCTCCCACACAGCAGCTCCCTCCCTTCCCTTCTGGAGCAGCAACAGGCCATAGTTTCAGCACAGACAGTGCTTGGCTTTCTTAAGTTTGCTGGGTGCAGCTTAAATATTAACTTGCTCTTTTAACAAATGTATTTTGAACTTTGGGAACCTCATCAGAGCAGTGTTACTGGTAGGAATTCTCTCATGTGAGAGCAATGACCAGTTCCCTGCACCTCAGCGAGCTTTACATGATGAGTGAAGTTAACTGTGCTGCCTGATTTAGAGACAGCACAGTGAGATGCAAGTTAAAATCAGTACGTAAGTCTAGGAAATCAAATATTAACTTGTGTCTCCTAGTTCTAGTCGTATTCTCTCCAATGCAAATAATAATATTTTAAAATCTATTTTCTTGACAACTTTTATCTAGGAATCTTGGTGTACCTTACAGACTGAGGCTTTGAGCTTCCCAGTCGCTCAGTAACAGACATATTGTCTGACACAGGGAGTGCCACGGAATATTTTCAGACAGTGATGGAAAGGATTTGAACACAGTAGCTCACTTCTGTATTTTTATAGTAATACAGACCTGAAGCCATCTCTGCAATGGTTTTAACCCAACAACCATCTGTAATATCACAGAAGTTCAAAAAACCAAAGAGAGAAAAAGAAAAAAGAAAAGGATGAACGTAGCATTAAATTTTCCTAGTTCTCATTCCTTTTTATATTGCATTATTAAATGCATTTCAAAGACTTTCTCTTAAGGAAGAAAAGATGGCATATTCATTTTAACCTATTATTGCATACTGTTTATTAGTTACTGTTTAAAGTACTTCTAGAGTGATTTACGACATCAATATTTTAAACTTCTACAAGAAAAGTGGGCCATACCAAAAAAAAGCATCTTGTTTAAATATTGTGAGATTTGAACTGTGATAGAAGAGGATACAAGTGTCCTGTATCTTTCTGAAAGAACAATTTTCTCCATGTCTCACAAGTTCAAATTTTGTTTTATGCACTGTTTCCTCAAATAGTGCTGATGTGGTGAGGTATGGTAAAAAAAAGAAATAATGAGATAATGGGTTCTAATTTTTTCTCTTTATGAAAAAGTCCAAAGAACCAAGAGAGGTTCCAGAACTTTAATGTAATCTCTTCTTAGAAGACATACTAGCATTGTGTATCAAGTGCAGTTTCTGAATGGGTTTTATGTGTTGCAAAAGTCCAGTCTGGAAAAGCATATTGAAAAAATCACCTTTGATGATTAGGTTAGAAAAATATCTCTAGTGATCTAGTTAGCAGAAAGTGGAAGGTGGCACTGCTGCTACTCTTTGGCTCTGCAGAATAAAGAGCAGTTCTAGGATTAATCATCATTCTGGCTGAAAACAGGATGTCAGTGAAAATGACATTACAGTTCCAGACAGCTTCTTGTAATTTTTTCCTGTTCTCAACCTATGTTGTGCTGGTCTAGATGGGATTGCCCTTACGTAACCTGCTTGTTTTTTTCAGGCCCTCATTTCACAGGAAGGCTTATGCAGCATCAGCAAAACTTTACTGTTCATATTTGTGTAGAACTACATGCAGAATGAAGGGCCAGAAAAGAGCTGGAAAGTATAACAATAATAATTAATATTCCCCAAAGGTCTCACATTTATGAAATGACAAATTCAAGCCCTTTGAGAGTTGGCAGCTTGGACAGCAGATAGGCAAATATAGAAACTGCACATCACAGCCTTCAGAGATGTAGCGTGAAAGCGAATAGAGTCATCTTCAATTATATCTGCCCATTTCTGCCAGGTGTGAAGGTGCATAGCAAGTTCCTTTGATCAGCAGAGCTAGCTGCTGATGAATACTCTGCTGAGATTGATAAGCCTGTGAGTCACTGGGTAAATGTTCTGAGGAGATCATGGGCCCATGTACTCTATTGCCCCAATGCACAGATATGGGGATTTAATTATGTTGAACTTGGTTTACTCTACCTCCTCTGTGAATTTATCCAACAAAAATATATCTAAATCTAGATATAGTTCCTAAGAGCATTAAAACCCCTGTTTTCCCTCTTACCTTTCCCAGCTGTTATGCTCCAGGCATTTCTTTTTGTTCTGTGTAAATGGTTTGGGGCAGAGGGTTCATCTGGGTAGGTGAACATATATAAACAAGCTATCACATGTACCCAGATTGTTAGATGCCTCCAGTATGTTGGGAAGCATTAACAAATTAGATAATCCCTAAAGGTTTTCACCACCCAGCAAGGCAAGGCATAGCCCTATTCTTTACAGACTTGCTTCTCAGAGGACTGGTCCTAAATCAAAGACAATGGGAGTTCCTCACTACGCTATGTTTTTGTCAAAGGAATTTCTCCAAAAGTTTACAGCGTGCCATCATCCCCTTCCCCACAAACCAGTGTGCAAAGCTGCAGCAAGTACCACCGGTATTTGGAGCCAAGACTTGTAGATCATTTCTACAAATTCAAGCTGAAGAACCATGTGCTGGGAGCAGTCATTCAAAGGAGAAATTGAGAGTTACTTGTCACTATTACATTCAGACTTATTTGCCTGCTACTTGTTGATCAACACTCCTATGCATGCTCATGCTACTGCCACTAGCAAATGCTGAAAACTTTTAGAGACAAAGTTCAAGAAACTGAAAGCTTGTTCTTTGACAGCAAATGGCTGCAGTGCTTCAGTCACTGGATAATCTGCCTTGTAGTGAAGTGTTCCTCATCTGGGTTTCCATGCTATCCAACTGGTGAAATTTCTTAAGAACATGCAGATCCCCTCAGTTAGGATTTGTAATCCCAGTAGCTGAACCATAATAGGCATTTTTACTCCAGGTATGAAAAAGATCCAGTCCAGTTTGTCTCCTTATGAGTGGCACTGGAGAGACTGGATGGGAGATTGGGGTTGCCTTGTATGTGAAACCACTACTTGTAAAGATACAAGCTCATGTTGTACCTAGGACTTGTGTAAAGAATGTCACAGTGCAATCCGGAAGATGAAAAGATGGCACACACCTGTATTGACCATTTGATGTTAAGTAGTGCTCTGCTTTATTGCAACCCAGTTGTTTGTCTTTAGTGAAAATATGGAGGAGAGTGGGTCAGAAGTAAGTTCTCCAAAGCAGAAATCTCCTGAAAAAGACTGTGAATGTCTGTTTTGTACTTCTGTCCAGCAGCTCAAATCAGTCTGTCAGAAAGGAGGTAGGTATTCCTGCTGTTCAGAGTTTCACATTTGCACATGACTGAAGAGGGTACTTTGAAAGGTAACAGATCAGAGATGACACAGGACTTGCATATTATAGTATAACAAACGTGGAATTTGCTACTGAAGGAGACAGAGGAAACAGTGGTGTCCAAGAAACTTTTGAGAAGTACAGAAATACAAAGTGGTTAGGTAACAAGTGAGCAGCACAACTCACAACACCTGGTTTTACATGGTTTTGAATTGTATTGTTTCTTTCTGATTCTGCAGCCACCACATAAACATTTCTCCTCAACTTCCCTCCATCCCACAGCTACTGTAGTTTGCCATGAACTGCACGCGACAACATCTGCAAGGGAGCACGCAGGAGCCCAAGGCTGCACAAACACGGACTGCCCAGCTAGCTGCTGCCTTGTGACTGCCAGGCAGGCCTGAGAGCCTGTGCTTCCTTGCAGCTGCTGACAGACCAAAGCTTCAGGAGCTGCAGTCAGCCCTTGGGCCACATCCCAGGGAGACCTGCTGTAGGAACCTGGGGTGTTAAAGCCCTTCAGCCCTTTGTCGGATGTGACTAAAATTGGCCAGGAGTCACAAGTGAGTGGAGCGGGAGGACAGGCAGCTGACAGCAATCACAGAAGCCCTTCCCCAGGCTAACTGTGACATGAGTAAGCATGAATCATAGCATAAATTGATGAGCCTAAAATTAATGAGCCTAAAATTATCTACAAAGATGAATACTGCCTAAATGGCCCAACACATTATGTGCTTTCTGCTTATTCTGGAATTGGCAGATTTTGGCTTTGGGTACAGATAGGCCGACTGCTTGACTCTAGGCCAGTGCTAGCCTGACAGTTCCAACCACATTTTTTTAATTTGGGCCTGCTCTTTTTTTTTTTCTTCGATGGAGATTCAGCAGGAACCTTCTTCCCCACATTGTAGCCTCTAGGCATTACTGATTTGGTGCTGAAGGTGGTATTTTCTTCTCCTGGCAGCTCCTTGCCCTCCGGCACTGAATCCAAGCTGATGCTTCAGCCCCCTCCCTCTGGCACAATTCCCAAGCTGTCATGTCAGATGCAAAATAAATACTCAGAGGCTCTGAGCTCCTTGCATCCAGAAGAAACTGCATTTTCACACTGGCTCTGAACCTCTTCTGTAGAGCCAAAACAAAATTAATGTGGAAACTAATCCCTTTGCCCCTACCACGCACATCCCCTTCAACAGTGGAGCCAAGAAAGACTGAAGAGAATTAACCTTTTCCATAAATTGCTCAGATAGGAAATACCCTACATTTAATTTTCTCTTTTTTTTTCCAGTTGCTGCATCAGAGAAACCAGTCTACCGTGAAGGAGGAAAGCACCTTCTTCCTCTTCCCACTACTAACGCTAGAAGTTTATTTTAAGGACAAATTTCATACCTATGCAGGATTGCTATAACTCATCTTGGCTCTCTGTAGCTATTAGCTACACCAAGTAGGTGGCAGAGCATGTTGGAGTAACTGCTGCCCACTCAGAAAGAGCCAAGAATAGCTGCAGCCTCTCCTAGGGATCAGCTATACCAGTCTGGAGCTTGTGGGTCCCTTCCTGTGATGCATATGACATTACCACCATAGCCATGGGAATATGCTACTATGCAAACCCAGACAGACATCTGGAAATGAGGGCAGCCTGCAGTGCTGAACTGACAAAAGGAAATCAGGGCATCAAGGTTTATGTTCTCCCCGATTTCCCTCCTTTCCGCTGTCACAAACTCCCATGCAGCCTTGCGCCCTGTTAACTGGTCAGGCAGCACGCATGGCAGCCCCTCTCTCAGCTTAGGGTAACTTGGTGCAGGAATGCTGCCTCTTTCTCTTTTCCAGTGATTCACTTGCACATCTTCTCACACAGGCTCCTGGAGTATGCAGCTGGAGAAGGGAGGCACTGTGGTGGTGCTGCGGAGCCTGCTGTGGCTGGGACTGACATTCTACCATGTCCCAATGACCAAGCAATTCGGCTACGCCTACTTTGGCACTGGTGAGAAGAATCTTGATCTGCCCTTCATGCTGTGACTCTTCTGTTAAGGAGAAGGACTCAACAACTAGAAAAGATCTAGATTTTATACTTAGGAAATTTTGTTTTCTGCTTGTTCTAATAAAAATGTGAAACCTCTGCACTTCGAGCAGGATTCTATTGTGCCTAGATGCTGGCCCTGATTCTTTTCCTAGGACTTCAGTGTTTGCAATCCTCCCTCAACTCTAGACTGAATTCAGAGAATCACAGAACGTTCTGAGTTGGAAGGGACCCACAAGGCTTGTCGAATCCAGCTCTTAAGTGAATGGCCCATATGGGGATTGAACACAACCTTGGCGTTATTAGCACCAAGCTCTCCCTGTAATGTGTCACTGTGGAACCTTCAGATAGTAACAAATAGCATTTTCTTCCCTGAAAAGACACGCTCTAGGTCAGAAATCAAACCTATGCCATCTGTCCGATTACAAAAGCACCTTGCTTACACAAGAACTAATTTGGAAACATGAAGGAATACCTGCTGTCACCTATGAATGATAAAAGCAGAGGGAGTCAGGGTAGAAAGCTGATGTATACTGTAAGAGATCTGTACTAAATCCTGAAAGGCATACTGAAGAGCATATCTTGCTTTTCAGATGTTTAAGATTTCACCAAAATTAGAGGGGTCTTTCCAGCTCATGTCACTAAACTGTAGGAAAAAAATAGCTGTGGGCACCACCTGGTCTTGAAAAATGTGCTTATTTAGGTTCATCTCAAGACCATGGTTTAATCCAGTGACTCTTCCATTAGCAAAGCTCACTGAGCAGAGCTACCTGGGCTAGAAGACAAAGTAACTTCTGTATCTATGAGAATAAAAAAAATATTTTCCTTTCTGAAGGCTGTAGCTTTCAAAGCTTTCTAAAACAGAGACAGTCAGCCAGAGATTTTATCTCAGTATGGTTAATGAAGTCTTGGCTCTGTCTCCCAAAGCAAAAGGTCTTGGCCAGCTCAAGGGGCTGAATCTAGGGCTTTCATTTCACAAAATAAGGGTAAAAAAGAACCATTTAAATCTAATTTGGTTTCCTGGATAATACAGGTTTATCCTTACCTTTTGTTCTTGTCCATGCTGATGGTATTAGCAGATGATTCTGATAAAAGCAATACAAGGTTTAGTGGCATAGTACTGCATAAAAATTCTGTATTGATTTGTAGCCCCCAGATAAATACCAAAGAAATGAAGCCAAAACAGTAATGACCATGATAAATTTAATAAGCCTTTCATACCAGGCCCATAATTAGCAATGGTCAGTAGGTGGAAGAGCTGTATGTATACTACACAGGGAGAGAAAGGGTGCCACCTTTTAATTACAGGATGGATAATCAGTTCTAAACTATCCCAGGAAGAAACTGTATCACTGGAATGGAAGATTTATGAAAAATTTATTTGCCAGGGACAAAAAAAACCAGGTCAGGTCATCAAGAATGTCAACACTGTGTATTTGCCAGATTCAGGAGTGAAGCACAAGCCAGGAATTCTTAAGGGGACATGTAAGACACACACCTATTTGCCACTGCCACAGGTGTTCTGCTGAAAATCATGGATAGTACAGATGATAATAATAAAGATTAATTTCAGTAGTCATTAAAAATTTCTGTTACTGCTGAGAAAATACAGTGCTGCAGAGAGACTTTTCTTCTGTGTCCCAGGTACAAAAGCACAAATGAGGCAAATCTGAAACACACGTTAATGGGGAAACCCCACTCACTGCTGGGAAAAGAAGGAAACATCCTTTCCCAAACCCATTTGTGGAACATAAAGAAACAAAAGCTTTCAGATCCTTTCTGCCTTTGAGGTAGAAGTCTTTGCCCCTTGCTTTCATCAAATCACCCTGCACACTCAACTTTGCATTGATGGCTCTTGTAGTCTCATAGAGGAAGAGATCACAGCTGGACACAATACAGAGTACTAATGACAATTTTTGAATAAGAAAATTGGAAGTATTGACAAAATTGAAAAGAACCCCATGGAAAACATGTGCTTACTGACTATGCCAGTTCTGGCCACTAGTGGTTTAAACAGAGAGGCTTTTGTGTATATTTGACATTATCCCTCAGCAAAGGGTGTCCGACTGGAAAGGGCTTTTTGCACCACTTAGGGCCCCTCTTCCAAATGGGCTTTGCAGATCTGATGGACCAGCGGGTCAGGTACCTGTCAAAACAACACAAACACATTTCAGTTTGAGACTGATAACTAAGAAAATCTTCCAATTGAAGCAGAAGCAAGGCACTATAGCCTTTGCCTCCCTAACATGCCTCTTTATAAAAGGAATAACCACGAGCAGAGCTCCTTCAATTCAGAAGAGACCCCTGGAAAGATTTTGTTTGTTTGGGAATTTCTAAGCTCATCTCTCTACTAAACCCACTGGCACCTGCTTGACTTCCAGTTTCACAAAACAAATCAGGTGTAGTCTCCAGGCTCCTGGCAAGCTGTCCACCTGCAGCTAAACTGGAGTGCCAAATCCCTTCATTGCAACTAAGTCCAAGACTGAATACATCAGCCTCTAGGGGAAATGTTATTTCAACAGCTGGTCTCAATAAGGTAAACTAATTACAAAGGCTAAATTCTGTGAGAAAGCTTCTAAAAATGAATAAATTTACTTTGGGGGGATAATTAGTTATTACTTCTGCATGGAATGGGTTTCTGGCCTAGTTTTGTATTTTTATATGTCCAAATTTCCTCTAGTGTTCTCTGTGCAATACTGTTGCAGCTTGCTAGTGAAAGAAGTCAGCACCTACAGTGTAAGAGGTATTAAAAAGGAATTATCAGCACAACTACAAATCTCTGTGAAGAGCAGTGTCTGGCGAATATCCTCTGCTTTTTACCATTTGAAGTTTTAGACTTGGCTTTGCAAACAGGCAGGGGATTTCAGATCCAGAATCAGTTACTGGAAATCTTACCCTGTGGCTGGGTGGCCTGGAGTTTTGTTAGGCTTTAAATCTTTTGCTACCAGTAGAGAGGGGAATAGAGGTCCTTAGAGAAAGAGGAGTCTTTTCAGACAATGAAGATCCAAAGTAAAACCTTAGCATAATCTGCACAAACAATGCTCCAACAAATTAGAATTTGGAACAGACTGATAAACTTTGTCCAGCGATGTTTGCATGCCTCTGTTGAGTAATCCCATGGTCTTAATGTAACCTCAATCACTCATCCTCCCCACAAAAAGCTTTCTTACCTTTTATTTGCATCGTGCAAATTTGAGATATTGAGAACTTTGGACAGAGACCATGTAATAGATTTGTTTGAAGGCTTTTGGCACTTTCCTGAGAACTACAAAGAAAGCCTGCTATGCCAGGCAGCTACGGACTGCATAACAGCAGCCCATTTAGCACTTTTCTTCCTTAATACTCCCTAACAGCACAAACTGAAGAATGAGTCACATGTGGAGCTTTCTGCCTCTGAAATCAAGCCACTTTCAAAATGCTTTGCTTTAAGGAGTTTATGACAGTTAAAACACCTAGAAGCAACAGCAGGAGGGGTCTGGATGATGACACATAGCAAGATCCAGCCACTTGTTCTCCACGTGCATTAAACTCGTCCCTTTTGACCTGTAATGCTATGCTAGTGCATTAGTGGAATCCCTTACATAACAGCATCGGGACAGGAAGTAGGAGAGACTTTCCTGTCTCTAATTTCACATTTAGGGGGAGTTTAGAGAGATCAAACACAGGTCCCCAGTTTGGAATCTGGCAAAGGACCATGGCAATACAGCTCCTTCAGGAGAAGCTGTATTAGATGGGCACATGGGCTAGGTCCTCCTTTTCATACTCCCCTTGCTGCAAGGGGGGTGCCATAGCACAAATTTTGGTATTGCAAGACTACACAGAAAAGGAGGGGAAAAAAATTCCCAAATTGTTTTAATGCATCAATGTGCCAAGTGCAATTCTAGTCACGTGTCCACACGATTACGGGAAAGTGCTCATGTGATAATAAATGATCTCACTGGGAGAAAAGTGAATGTGTGAATGTGAGATACACATCAATGCTGTATGCAGGTTTAGACAGACAGTGGCTTTTTAAGAAATCCCTCTGTTTCTGTGTGGGGGCTGGAAGTGCACACCCCAATTCTGCATAGGAAGGAGGATTTAGTAATGGCCTGATTTTAAAGCTTTTGTTATTTCTCTTTTGAGCAGGTCTAATCCAGCCCTCTGGTCCAGGCTTTTGGCTTCCTTTGGGGACTGCAGGCTGGGGCTTTTCATTGTTAGCTGAAACAGACATTTGGACGCTTTCCCTTCCTGGAGCACATTTGCTTTTAGGGCTTTTAATACTTGCTTTGTCCCAAACTCAAACTTGTCCTATTTTGTTTGCTGCCTTTTTTTTTTTTTTTTTTTTTTTTTTTTTTTTTTTTACCTTGATTCAGCAGTGCAAAAGCCTGATGCCTGGCAGCAGTCAGTCTACAAAGTTCCTTCTTCTCTTTGACTAACTCCATTTCATAGATTTCCCAGGTTTCACAGATCTGGGTTTTTTTCTGTGAGTAAAAACAATCCACAAAACTGTCACAGGAGAGCCTCAAAGCCCAGCACACAGGACTTTCTGGCAAACTCTGCCATCCATGTAAGGTAGGGTAGACCCTTTTCTGGCCAAGTTTCCCTGCTTTTCATTGTACCCAACAAGGTTTGTCTTGGGCAGTTTTTATAATCACCTATAAACACACACTGGCACAGTCTGAATCTTCTCAAGTAGGCGAAGGTCGTCAAGACAGACCCTTCAGGTGGATGCCAAATGCGGCTGGTCCGCAGCGTCCTACCTGTCACCTCAGTGTCACCAGAGCTCCCACTCTGGGCAAAGGGGGACAGAACTGCCAGTCCTTGGGAACTGTGACTCGCCTCGGGGCTCTGCTTGCTCCCTTGAGTGTGGTAGGGTCCTGTGCAAGAACAAGAATTCCTAGACTGCAAGTGCTTAAATGAGTGGTTTGGATAAAGTGTCATAGGAACCCTGATGGGAAAAGGCAAGATATAAGCAGATGGAAGCAACTATGGCTAGTTCATCTGCAGTTATTTTAATAGCCTAAAATCTCTGTAGCAAGCAGAAGTCTGTTTTCATGGATTCTGTTCAGTGTGCACGCCTTCCCACTTGAAGGCTGCCACTTAATGCCAAGGAGTAGGCACAAGGCTTCCATGGGTAAGGGAAATGGGAAAACCACAATCCTGTACACAGCTCAAGCAAAGGCCATGTTGGTACAGTTCAAGTCTGAACTTCTGAACCCTCACTGAATTTTTTCAATGTGGCTTTTGTTTGGATTAAGAGCAGAAGGCAGAGGGCTACAGACTGCAGGAAGCACTCGATCAAAGCGCTGGCGAGACTGCCTCCTCCCTGCCACATCCCTTCCCATGACACCTCTTGGCTTTGCTCACCTGCAAACACTCTGGCTCTTTGCTTTTGAATGCACATGCTATGCACAACACAGTTTCCATGCAGATGAGAGGAACCGCATGCTGCTGGAGTGAAATGCTGATAGCAGGGAAACCAGATTCTGCTCCCAGGAACAAGAGGTGTCCACAGAGCCTGAGAACTTTTTAATTCATGAGGAATTTGTAGGGAGCCTGCCTCTTGCTTAACACAGACCAACTCCTCCAGTTCAGGTGATGGAGGAGGGATTGACTTGGATACTATCTGTGCCAAGTTATGCTCTTCCAGTAGGAAGCTGGAAATGGAGTGGCAGCTGAGCACTCAGAAACAAGTACTCCATAATCTTACAGCACCTCTTGCTGACAGACCCCAGAGTCAAGGAACCTGTGATATGCCCTAGTCCTTTTGGATAGGGAACAACTTCACAGTGTTGCATTTTAACCAATACTTCGGACCTGCCAGAAGAACCTGAGTGCTATATTCGTATTAAAAGAGCATCTAGATGCTGGCTTGAATTCAAGGGCTGTTCTGGATAGACTGTTAGTCCACATTTTCTGTGCAAAAACCTCCATGCTGAAAATAAAACTGCTGAGCTATTCAGGTTTCCATTACTGAAAGGAAGAAGTTTGACCTACAGCTGAGCTTGACTGTTTCCCAAATGGTTCTGGTGTGTGGTGGCCTGCACACACAACTCTTGAGTATAGGACCAGTCTGTCACCCTACACAATGCTGGTGAGATTTCTTAGAACTTCCTCAGCTTCACAGGCTAGTGAAAATATTTTGTTGCTGCAGCACTTAACCGGGACATGGCAGGCTGGACCATGAACAAATGCAGAAATAACAGCAGGAAGTTTTGAAAGGGAGAATACAGGCTGAGGATGAGGGAACAATCCTTGGCTGCAAGACAAATATGCTTGTAGAATGATCCCCTGGAAAGAGTGAAAGCCCCACACTGGGCCAAACATGAGGAAAATGAACAGTAGGGAGTAATTCTGCACTGACAGGGTAAACTCCATTTGTTTTCAATGTCCAACTTCTGCAGACAAATGATACGTAAGAGAAGGTGAGGACAGGAGATTCAAGAGTTCATGGATGATGTGGGTTACTCCCATGGCCATTTCTTCAAAAGAACCATAGCTAGTAAAGCAGTTTAGTGGTAACATTCATGAGCTATCATTGTCATAAACAAATCAGGCAGAAGCAAAAACTCAAAGAACTGAAGTCCAAGAAATGAGAAATATCATGGCAAGTCTCACCTGGACAGTGTCCCAACTGCAGGGGATAGAAAAGGGAGATGTGGAATGCTTCCCAGTTGAATTCTGACCACAAGGTATTCTTACACATCTCTTACAACCCTTAGGACCACAAAGCTTAGCATTTCACTTCCAAGTTATGCCTTCTTCTGCTCCCAATCTCTCCCTCTGCATTACATTACATCATGGATGAATGTTCCATACTATGCTAGACAGTGGTATAACCAAGCACAAGGCAGGACCTGCAGGTCATGTGCTCTCAAAGCATTCTGCTTTTCTTGAATTCCAGTAGTGGAAATAGGATAAGGAGATGGAGAGGGTAGAGGAAGGACAGCTGCCAAATGACCCAGTGTAAAGCAGGGAAGTCCTTATCTCTTTACAGAGAAATCTGAGGCATGTAGAAAGGAATGTCCAAAGTTTGTGCCATTGAGATCGTACAATCAATTCAGAAAACAGAGCAGGAATTCTGCTTTTTGGAAAACATCATTGAATAAGCACCAGAAGAGCACCTTCTGGAGAGGCAGAGGGGTTCTGCATGATAAATCCACACTTCACAACTCTAAATCAATGGCATGTCAGCACCCTTGACCCTTGTTAAAGCAAGGCAGTTTGCTGATAGTTCCATATGGTGGCATGATACCTTTTAATCCCAGCTAGGTGCATGCCAGACTCTTTGGATTTGAAGCAGGCTCACTTTAATCAGGGTGACAGTGACATGGGCCAAACATTCTGGCCAAGACAGCCACAACTGCAGTAAAAAAATAGCTGAGGAACAGCTTTTTTTTAGTGCTTTCAAAAGCATACATTAATGCAGCTCCTCACTCCTTTATATACTTCTTTAGTACCTTTGCGCAGGAGCCGGAGAGTTCCTCCCATGTAGGTGATGTGTTGTAGTGGTCACAACTGTACATTGTTAAGGGACACATCATTTTTTCATCAGGCTCATTTGTCCCTCTTTCAGCAACAAATAAAGCTGCTCTCAAAAATACTGACACAGCCTTGGAAGAAGCCTGGCCACACGGAGCACCAGCCAGAACTTTGCCAGACAGGAAAAAAAAAATGAAAGGGATTGCTCACCTAAATGAAGTAATCTACCAGCCTTCAGCCAGGCCATGGTTGCTGCTCTGAGTCTACATGCAGTAATTCAATGCTCAGGTCTGCAGCATGGCAGAGACACTGGGCTCTGAATCCCACTTCACATTGAAGTGATGAATCTCCTTCAGTCTCAGGTGGTGTGAGTGTAATCAGTTCCTAAGGCTATCTTCGGCTTTCATCCTGTCATTCTAGCAGCTGATGCTGTAGTATGTCAAGAGCTCTACCACGAGCAAAACATTCTTCAGCTCACTGTAAGATGGCAGGCAATTTCCAGACACTACAAATTCCCACAGAAGTGTGTGAGGTAACATCTGGAGTAGACAGTGACTTCTCAGAAGCCCTTCTTTTACAAAAGTGAAAACTTTCTCCATTCAGAGTAAAGAGACAGACAACAGACTGTTTACATTACCTGTGTTTCTGTCTTGGAAAAGCTTTAACAAAGGGCCCAAGCATACTATAAGGCATCTCAGTTTCTCCCTGTTGTCATTCCGAGGGCTATAGCAGCAGTGCAGAAAGGCACTGCTACATCTCATCTAAGCAGAGTGGTAAAGATGGCTAGAACAGCCAATACAGTGATCTCAAAAAGAGATCAAGCTCGAAGATTTGGAAAATTCATCACTTAACTGTGTAATGCACTGCCTGCTGTAATAGGCTGTCTTTAGATCCTGTTGATCCCTTCTTGAACTGGCACTTAAAAATCCAGTAGACATAAACACAATGAAGGAACAAGGTAAGTCAGGTGAATAGCCCTGATATTACACATTTAGAGGATGACCCAGACATGTTCTGATGGCACTGAACAAGGCAGCTTGTTCCACTCCAAAGTTCAAGCCCACTTCTGCCCCTTTTCTCCCCTGTCAACTTGCATTTGGCAGCACCACAGCTTGAGTGCTTCCCAAGTTACTGCAGACTTACAGGAAGTTTTGGAAACAAGCACAGAGGCAAAGACAAGGTAAGCTTGGACAAGTCATTTATGTGGGAAACTTCTGATAAGAGCTCTGGCTTCATTCCCAAAATAAGTACCGGCTAAATGACTTCAGTCATTCAGCATGTGGGTGCACTTCAGGCTAGAGGAAGGAAGCAATTTGTAACTCCTGCCTTATGCCATGCCAGCTACTGCTCCAGAGAGCAATGAGGGAAGTACAGGTACGGGTCCACACAGTCAAAACTCACACAGAATGGCCAAGATTTTGCCAGGCTCCAACACGCAGAGCTTTCCCCTTCCAGCAGGCTGAGAGGGACCAGAAGAACACTCCTGAAGTACTCCTCCACTTTATCCTAGCTCTTGGGACTAATTTGTGTAGTGTCAGCCCCACTACCAAAACTTTTAGTTCCACTTCTTGATCCTATTCTCTGTTCTCCACCCAAAGCCTGCCTACTTCAATGCTACTCCATATCCTCACCAAACAGCTCTGCTCTCTTTTTCTAAATTGCTTCCACTGGGCCTGCTACATTCCCTCTTTGGAAGAAAAAAACAAGGGTAGTGTAGGGAGGGGCTAGCAATGCAGTAATCTCCAATTTAATTAATTTAGAGATGTAGCACACCTATTTGCATGTTGAATATATCCGGACGTATTCATTCTTTGTTCTTACTAAAGGTCTATAGAACAATTTGTAAGAGTCAGGGCATCAGATCTGGAGTCCTGGTGTGGTTACAGCAAGATAGTGCATTTACCATTTCCAGTCTCAACTTGCTACTCAGGGTTGCAATGTGAATGCTAACAAGACAATGCGCTCCACCCCACAGCTGCCAGATAAGACACAGATACTAAAGAATCCCCAAGACTTGTAAGACACAAGGAAGAAGTTATGACAGTTGAGGTATCTGATGGCTACAGGGCCACATCAAACACTGAGTCTTCTAATTTGACCCTCACTGATACCCATTATGCAGCCTGCTGGCATTTCCAAGAGCCTCTCTCAAATCTCCACTGTAGAGTCAGACCTGAAATGCAGGAGTCTCCAGCCATCCGCAGCCTTGCAGTCTAAGCTCTCCCAGCGACAGCCCCATGGCCTCTGGTAACCCCACGGTTTGCTAATGCGAGGTTCCTACACTGCTCTGACATCCCCATGGAAACAGAGTGTGAGGTTATAAACAGGGGATTAGCACCTCCAAGTGCCCAGCACAGAGCAGGAGGCGGCTGCAGGCTTTCCCTTTGCCCACCAAAGGCCAGGGGCCATTCAGGTTGGGGAGGGGGAAGAGACTCGGTTGCATAGGAAGGGCAGGCAGAGGGCAAATCGTTGACTGGAGGAAACTGGGATGGGGCAGAAGGTAGCAGGCCTCTGATGGGCCCCTGCTGGCTGCTCAGCACCCCCTCCCCCTGCTATCACTGCCTGGGCACCCTCCTGCTCTTGGAGGCTAAAAAGGCTAAGAGAGAAGGGACTGTTCAGCCTGGAGAAAAGAAGGTTTACTGAAGTCTAACCAATGTTTGTAAGTACCTGAAGGGTGGGTGTAAAGAAGAGAGGGGTGGACTCTCCCCAGTCACTGGTGCTCAGTGACAGGACAAGAGGCAATGGGCACAAATTAAAAAGAAATTCTGTCTGAATGTAAGATAACAGTCTTGTATGAGGCTGGTTCTCTGGAACAAGCAGCCCTAGGAAGAATCTGAGGAAGGTCTATCCTTGGATAGACTCAAATCCTGGCTGGACATAGCTCCGAGTAAGCTGCTCTAGGTGACTCTGCATAAGCAGAGAGCTTGGACTAGACAATCCTCAGAGGCCTCTTCCAACCTTATCTACTCTGTGGTGCTGCGACTCCATCTGTGGCATCCTCCTGTGACTGCCTTACTGATTTTTGGTGATGAGGAGCTGAACACAGCTGAGGAAGGGCAGGCAGACTCCAACGTGTGGCAGTTTTAATCTTGTGTGAGTAAATGGTTTATATGAGATACGACTTGTCCTTAAAAGACTGCCAAGAGAATATCGTGACAGGTCTTCTCCAAAATGCTGAGTAGTCTTTATGAACCCTGCTGCCTGAGGCATTTCTCATCCAGTTGTAAGGAATTGCTTTTCCCTTTCCAATTTATTCCCGAAAAAGAGAAATGTGGGAAGACAAGACTATTCACCTGTTCAGCTTGGGTTTCTTGGGAATATGCCCTTCAGGAAGTGGAGGCCTGTGGTTTGGCAACAAACCTGAAACAGAAAAAGATGCGAGAATATTTTGCAGTGTCTCGTTGCTTCTATTGCATTCAGAAGTCACATTACACCTCATAAGCCAAGCAACCCAGGTCACTACTGGGACGGCACAACAAAAGCACAAGGGTATTTTATCCTTAGTCACTGCTGAACCTGCACCCCAGCTAGAGAAGCTGGGAAGTTGTGCTGGGTGTAAGGAAGAAATATACACCAAAGACGCTGTCACTTGGGCTCATTGTTCCTTTTACAGAGGACACAGGGCACTGGTGTCTAATCAGATTCCATCTCCAGGATGGAAAATCTGACTTAAAATTCTCAGTCCATTTAACTTGGATACAACTCAGGTACCAGGTATAAAGATCAGCACAACATTCTTGACTGCATCAACCAGGGTTCCACTTGCAGGGAAAAGTAAAAAAGTCATCATATGGCAGATGGCAGAGTTGCATGTTACTAATGGGGTAGGTCAAGCTTAGGTAAACCAAGTAATTTCAGAAGCAGGTGTTTAATCATTAGTTACTGGAGAGCGAGCCACTTCCCAGATCTTTCTGCAACGCTCGTCTCATCTACGGGGATAAATGTCAGCTGTCAAGGCAGGAGTCAGGACACAGAGAAAGTAGAACAAGTAGTCTCTGTTCCATCACCCTGTCCCAGCACTTGGACCGTACCGAGTTTGCTGGGTGACTGGCAATGACATCTCACTGAGTTATACCAACTGGGCAGGAGAGCCCACTCCAGCGTAGGTTCAGCAGTTCAGTAGGTACCCTACAGTCAGGGGTTATCTCTGGCAGAGCTATGTACCTGCACGGTGAGCCATCTGCACACAGACAGCCACCTTCTTGTGCTCCTCCAAGCACAGGCCTGTGACCCTTCGTGGCAGCATCCCTCCATCTGAACGGATGAACTGGCTCAGCAGCAAGACATCCTGAGGGAGAGAGAAGGGCAAAACCATCAGCGCCCCAGCTACCTTCACTGCTGTGGCTTCAGGTGTTGTGCTGAGCCTTGCGTTGTGTCCAGAACTCAAAACAATGTAAAACAAAACAATTCCTCCCCACACATTTTGTCTGCAGCTTGACAACAAGTGGCTTTTGCTTGCTGTCACTGCCTGCCGGTTCAGCTTAGCAAGGTCACTCAGATGGTTTGAGTCTTCCTCTGACTTCACTAGTGTAAACACATGATGTCAGCTGCAATCCCTGCTCCTTCACTGTTTCCCTACTTGCTCCAAGATTCTTGCTAAGATAATGTGTCCTAGGTACTCAGGCAGAGTTACACAAGACCTACAGATGGATATTGTTTACACAACTTGAAATGCCATCACAGCTGCTGTCCTAAAGTTCACAGATATGTTAGATCACCTCTGACCCCCTCCTTGTTCCCTCAGAGCAGGACTGTTCTCTGCTATCTACTCCTCAAACTTTTATCTAATTTCCCATGGTGGAGCTTCCCTCAGGTCTCACTAGAGGGGTGGAGAACAGGGAGATGGTCCAAGATCTTGCATGAGGAAGCTTTATGTAAGAAAAGAATATGTGCTGATGTGTAAGGACTAATAGGATAAATTGCTGCACTCAGTCCTTCAACTGTGTGTGCATTAGGTGGGGCTGTGACAGTCCTGGTGGATGAAAGGAGGACGTGAAGAATGCTGAAGGCTTGTCTGTGATTCAAGAATCATTTAGACTACACTGCTGTTGACCTTTACAATTAAAAACTCTAGAAATGTAAAGCAGCCCTTTTAATAAAAACAAAATTAAAGAGATCTCTAGGATCAGATAGTATCACAGGGCTGGAATGACAAACTTGTAAACACAGCAGCAACAGCTGTTGCACAAGTGTCCCATTAACTGGGACAGATTCAGATCTGGATTCAGATCTGTGCTCTCCATTTCCACACACAACACCAGTGCAAAGATACCCCTCAGGCCAATATAAGCAGGCATCCTTGACATCCTGACATCAGTATAAGTTGGCCTAAAGGGCCTCCAGAGACTTTGCACTTGTTTTTTCCCCTTCTGTTGACAGACTTGTTGCTGTTTGAGAGTTTACTTCTCCATGGCTCTTGTAAGTATGTTTCTAATTGAGGGCAGGCCCATGCAGAGGCTGCTGCAGGCTGAGGGGACCTGCCAGTGACAGTCTGGACAGAGTGAGTGCAAACCAGGCATGGCATTACTTTGCACCCCCTGGCCAGGGCAACAGGCAAGAACAAAGAGTACTTGTTGCTTTTCATGTTGGGTGACCCTGATTGCCTGTTCACAGATGCACAGACATGCTCCTACCCCCCATCCTTGCTCTTTTACAAAGAGCTCCCTGGAGCATTCCTACCTTAATTTACTGGCCTTGCAAAAGCAAATAATCACGAGTGAAAATAAAGTGAGTATTCAGAAATCTAACTAACTAGTAATTATTCACCCACCCCCACTGCACAAGACTAGCTCAGCTGTCAAGGGGGCTGCTGGAATTTAGGATGCATTTCTGGTAATTATGGATTCTGACACTGTCATAGAATCGTAGAATGGTTCAGATTGGAAGGGACCTTAAAGATAATTGAGTTCATCCCCTCCCTTGTCCTGCTGGCCACTCTCTGTTTGATGCAGCTCACGATGGAGTTGGGTTTCTGTCCTCTGAGTGCACATTGCTGGGTCATGTCTAGCCTCTCATCCACCAGCACCCCCAAGTCCTTCTCCCCAGGGCTGCTCTCCATCTCTTTTCATCCCCAGCCTGTCTTGATACCGGGCCTGCGCTGTCTCAGGTGCAGCACTTCACTCATGTTTCTTGTTAAACTGCACAAAATTCCCACAGGCCCACTTCTTGGACTTGTCCAGGTCTCTCTGGATGGCATCCCACCCCTCAGGCTTGTCATCTGCAAACCTGACAAAGGTGCACTCAATCCCTTTGCCTATGTCATTAATGAAGGTACTAAATAGAACTGGTCCCCAGTAAGGACCCCTGGCATACATCACTTGTCACTGATGTCAACCAGACTCTGAGCAGTTGACCATGACTCTCTGGATGTGACTATGCAACCAACTCCTTATGCATCTAACAGTCCAGCCATTGAGTCCATCTCTCTCCAACTTAGAAAGAAAAATATTGTGGGGACCATGTCAAAGACTTTACCGAAGTCAAATAAATGACATCTGAAGCCCTTCCCTTGCCCACTGATGGAGTCACTCCATCACTGAAGGCCATTGTGTTTGTCAGGCAGGACTAGCCCTTGGGGAAGCCTTGTTGGCTGTATCAAATCTTCTCCCTGTCATCCATGTGCCTTAGCAGAGCTTCTAGGGGGGATGTCCCGTGATCTTCCTAGGCACAGAGGTGAGGCTGATAGATCAGTAGTTCTCAAGTTCCTCCTTTCTACCCTTTTTAAAAATGGATTCCAGTCACTTGGGACAAAATGTTGGCTACAAGTGTTATAGACAAAATGTTGAGAGTTTTTATTTGTTTGGGGGTTTTGTGGTTTGTTTTTGTCCTTCCCACCCCCAATCAATACCATTCCCACTAATATCATCATGACATGCAGTTTTCCTCTTCCCATAACTGGCTTGCTTTCTGCATCCACTTGTCTACAGTGAACACATTCAGACTGATTTTCAGATCCAGCTCCTTTGAAAACATGGCATGTCATGTATGCCCACTGACATTTAGACTTCAATGTCTCCCTGATACAAAATGACTTATCAGGCACCCTACAGAAAGAGGCTGTATCCAAATAATGAGAAAAGCCCAGCTGACCAACTAGCAGCATGTTCCTGGGAGGCCGTGGAAAGTTAAAAGGGACACAGTATCCCTCAGACCAGTTAAAACATGGCCCGGTCAAGGAGAACAGTAACAAGGGAGCAGATGGTGCCAGCTGCACTGGTAGAAACTGGATGGAGGCCAGCCAAACAGTCCAAGGGCACTGACTTTTGACCACTCCTAAAATACACTGGATTGGATTCAGGAACCCAGAGCAAGACTCCATCCCTTTTCTTTAGCTGTTTGAATCTTCAAATCACCAACAGCTTAATTTGTCATTTAGCACATAACACTTCCCTAAGTGAAAAAGGGCTGTTCAGCTCCAAGTGCCTAAAAAGAGAAAAATTTGCAAGGCTTTGCTACTAGCCTGCTGCATTACACTGTGGAGGAAGAAGAGAGCTGATGGCAAGTTTGCGGCAGTTTCAGTCTCTGCAGCCATGAAACTAGGCCACACACTCTTGTGAAGGGTGTGTGTGTGGTCCAAGTGATTTCTCATATTACCACCACACCTCATGGAGTCACAGGCTTGTTATCAAATGTTTCCATGCAAAGGAGGGTGGTGGGAAGCAAATGAAGATAATATTTTTTTTTTCTCCCTGTGGGAAAAGAAATCAAGAAAATCTGTTCTCTGTTATCATCTCTGACCAACAGTGTCACCAACTGACCAACACCCTGGTGTGGCAGTCATTTTTTGACTGAAATCATCAGTCATGTCCCAGCTGCTGCAGCTCCAAATTACAGTCACGCTGCTTGGCTTAAAATGCTGCACACTTGACCAAAGGTTTGTCCATTTCTGAAGATTCCCCACAGTTAACAGGCCAGGTGCCTCTCCCAGAGTATTCACACAGATGTATCTTACCACTGGGAGAAAGCAGACAGGTACAGCCAACTTCACGGGGCAGCTGTGGAGGGAAGTGAACAAGTACGTGGAGCGGTCAAATTAAAAAATATGTCTGGCAAGTTCTCATGGTGCCGTCATGTTCCATGAAATTCACATTTTGTGCTAGTGGACAGCCAAGCCTGTAACCGCGGATTTGCTTTAATCACTGGACAGCTCCCATGAGGCTGGACCCAGATTCCCACCCCTGTAATCCGCAGCATTTGATGAAAACAACTTGGACTGAATTAATCTAGGGCTAATAGGCAAAGCTTGCAGTTCGGTTTCCCCTAACTGTTGCCAAAGCAAGATGACATATTTACTGCCTACTCAAACTAATGATGTTTGAAGTGGATAAGGGGGGAAATGAAAAACAAGTTTAGCCTCTACTTCTAAAAGGGCTGGACAAGCTTGCTAGATGGAGCACTGTATACTGCACATTCTTGTGAATAGATGGTAACCAAAATGCAGAGGGCACCTGCATTTTAATGTCTGCAGACACTTTGAAAAGCAAGAACCTTGACAGACACATGATTCATTAAAACTGATTTACTACAAGAAGAGTTCTATCTGTGCAGCCAAATTACTACTGGGTTGTATCAGACAAGTCTGCCTGTCGTTATTTCCAATTATACAAGAGTCCAGTTTTTCCTTTCTCCCTTACTCCTGGGAGCTGTACACCATTCTCCATGCATTTTGTAACAGAACTGCAGGTTTCAATCCAGTTGCATCCATACAATGACCAAAATAATTTATGTCTGATGGATATGAACAAGCATCAACTGAGATCGCGGTTTCACTGGACAGACAGACACATGCACACCACAAGCTGTGGGAATTTATAGCTTAAGCTCTCTTATCCTGAGCCACAGCAGAGGATCAGGATTGAACTGGCAAAGACAACTGCAGCCCTCTACACCACAGCTGAAGCAGGTTGGAATCATGACCTGCTAGTGCTCACAATGCCTGTTCAGTTGATTAATGACTTTGGAGACACTGGTCCCCCAGTTCTCTGACAGCCAGAGTAACTCATTATGCCACTACTTTAGACTGTGCTAGTTGCACATGACAAAAGGAAAGTCCTGTGAGGTCATATTACTCAACTCCCTCAGGGGCTAATTCAACACTTCCCTTTTCATAGTGCCTCATTCAGTCCAATTACAAGCGTCCCAAGCAAAAAAGCTCACACTTTCCCTTCTGTGCAACCGGCTGATCTCAGCTTATCAATCTCAAAGGAACCACCGTCTATTCCAATCTCTCACCAAGCTCAGCTTATAGGTTATGCTGTATGAACTAGGCTGTATCTTTAACAAAAATAGCTACTCTCAATTTACAGACATTTAGGACAATTAATAATCAGTGAGAAAATTGTCCCACTGTTAAATTGCCCACAGAGTTAAATGCCTGCACTTTAGTACTAAGCATCTCAAGATTCTGCTGCTTATCATGGCTACAACAAAGAATACAATAGCAGAGACTGCTTTAGTGTAGAAAAGGGAGATTTTTATTCACCTTAACATTTAAAATCCTGAAAATCTGTGACTGGTACAAAGCATTCAAAAACATAAGGGACTTACACTACCAGAGAAGTGGTATATTCCAGAACTCAAACTTCTCCAAGTTCTCATCAGCCTCACAGAAGGAAGCTTCTAAGTATGAGGTAAGAAACTTCTACAATTCCAAAATACCAGCTCACACTGCTCTCTTTAGCTTTTTGTCCAAAAGGTGTATTGGATATATCCACACTAGATGCACTAGTGTGCACATGCATTCAAAATCTATGTAACCGCTGAGAGGGACATGTTCCTAGATTGTGTCTCAGCACCACGATTTCTTAGAAACGATCTTAGCAATGATTCTCAAGACTGGCTACACAATCTCTCCTCACATTTAGTTTTCTCTTGCCTCCTTACTGAACAGTAGAAATCAGGATCTAAGAATCAAAGTGAAGTGTGGAAGAAAATTCATAACTTAGTTCATTCTACAAACACACGTAAAACTCAAGTTTCACACTGTCTGTTGTGACCAATTTCTAATCCTGGAACTCAGACTCTACAGAATCACATTGTCTAAAACTTCTTTGGTTCTTGATGGATTATCTCTCCAGATACTCAGTAGAGTCTTCTACCACACACGGCAGTAGGAACTGAGTCTGTGTAAGTCTATATATAAATTTCCAAGATGTAATCCACTGCCATAACTTATTTCATCCCTGAACATCAGTTTATCGTTTCTCAAGGGTTGTTAATGTGTGACTCATGGAATGCTTTCTGTAAATCTCTAGAATTACCCAGTTTAATGATGCTGTTTACTTCTTGCATTTAAAAGCCACATAAAATGACATGAACCTTAAAAAATTATTTTCCAGAGCAAGTAACTAGTTGGTTTTGATCACAACACAATTCAGCAACCATGAAAAAGAATTGCAAGGAATCTCTGCATTCAAACACATGCAACACAAAACAGACATGATCCGGTTTTGTAGTACTTTAGAAACCTTAATGGTATTTGTCATTTCACCAAATTCATTATAATCCGCAAATTCATTGTATTTCCAGGTTTCACATGCTGTTGAGAGACCAGGCTAGAAAACAGTAAATACTTCCCTGCTCCAAACCTATTTCACTATTTAATATAACACCCAGCCTGAGTAAGCATCACTGACAACACTGGATTTTAAATGCCTCCATTTCTGCAACACATACTTTGAAAGACGCTAAACATATTTCACTTACCTCACATCTATTGTTTCACTGTCTGGAGTAACTGCAAGTATTTTGTCTGGTACTATTGCTGCACTCATATCCTTCATAACTCGTGAATCTTAATTAGTCCTTAATTATCCAACTGGATATTTGCTTTTACTTCTAGCTAACACCTTTTATTTGGAATTTGCAACATTTTATTTACCAACTGGTAATCATCAGCATAATTCTCCTTCCTCTCTTACCTACTTAGTATTTCACTTGCTGTTTTCAAACCATTTGGTGATTCCCTAGGATTTTTTTTTTTCATGCTTTAAAAAAATCCTGTGAGTGAAGTAATATATTTGTTAGCTAATTCTTTCAAGACCTTGAGGCAACATACAATCCAGGCCTGCTGGTCTGTACCAAATTCAATGCTTAAGTTATTTATTTGTTTTTTTCCTGTTGTTTTACATTTGTGGATTGCCATCAATATACAGATATTAAAACATGATTTTTCCTTTGCCTGTGTGCACTAAGCCTACACACAAGCAGCTCAGTCATTTTGCAACCAATGTGGCTTTCAGTCCCCTTCTCCTCTCATTAATGGACTTTCTCACAAACATTTCTTTTTCCCCAATGTATTTGTATCTCCTTCTCTAATCCTATTGACATTAGCTTATTTTGAGTTTCTGTTGCCTTATCTTAGTAACAGCATGTTCCTGTCTGGTTTTCTTCTTTTCTAATTCCAGTGCTGGGTTTTGAGCATGCAAGGGGGGAACTTAGTCCTTTTGTAAACTCTGTGTTTGCGTGACCTCTTGTAAAGTTACATTCTGCATCTACTATATCACACTTCTTATTCTGAAGCGTTCGTGACTGTTGTGTTTTATGAAGCACACAGGATTTCCTTCCCATATTCTAGGTTTAGTGTTAGTTATCCCCTCATTAGTTAATAAACTTCTCATTAGCATTTCCAGAAAAATGCTGGAATAAAACCTGCTTTTTCCCTTGCAAGGTAAGTAAAAATGTATGCTTTCCTCCATAATCATCAAGAGTTTTACAAGCTATTTGAAACAGTTATTAACTTAGTGGACAATGACAAATGAGAAATCATAGTGGTTGAAGTCATATAATTGACCTAATCCAGTCTTCTGGTCTCTCTGGAGTTAGGCCTGTATCCACTGACTAAATGCTACATTGCTGTTTGATTCTCTGGGAAGTGCAATGGTGAAAGGCAGCTGGGCACAGAAGAGCTATATGGCTTTTTCAGATCAGATGGCCACGTGAGCAACTCCAAATCTCCTATTTGATACAAGCTTATCCTTTTTCTCAGCAACACTGTCAGCCAAGGCAAACAATTACTGTGTACGAGACTCTTGCTGCACCCACTAGAAGCAGAGCTGGACACTGGAGTTAAGTATTTTTGGAGTTAAGCAGAGCTGGAGTTAAGTATTTTTCCTACACCCAGGAAAAGACGAGAGGGGCAGGTTGTGGGGTACGTAGATCTGAGAGCAATACTTGTCTAGCCCTGAGGACTGGGGGAACTCCTTCATTAAACTTACCACATAATTGTACTTATGCTTCAGGTTCCAGCGACAGATGGGACACTGGCCAGAGGGGTTTGGAGGAGGTGGTGCTTCAGCATCCTCTATAATTCTTCCTTCAATCTAGGAAACAATTCAAAGCATCAGGCACAGCTTACAGCTCTACCTGCACCCGTGACTCAAGGAACACTTTCATCAAGACCACAGTACATTGACCAGCTCTGTGCAGATACAAGGGGAGCAGTACCTGCATCACTCAACTCACTTTTATACAGACACAACAAGCCCTTTGGTACGCTTATGCCACAGACCATGAGGAGAAGGACAAATTCAAAGGGCATAGAAAACCCTCTGGAAAATTCTTGTGTATACTGTTCTAAATGTAAACTAGTTGACAGTCAGTATGAAGTTCTCATATTGAATTCCATTTATTGTGGTACTCTTTTGAACCATCATGCCTTGAAAGTGTAGAGGCCCCTTAGCCAAAAGCTTTAAAATAACTTTTTTTCTGGGAATATGAGAATGTCACAGAATAGTAGATGCATGTTATAGTTGAAAACATGCAGGGGCTTGCTGGATTATCAATCACCAGCAAGGAAAACTCTGAGAAAAATTTCAATTTAAGAAAGGATAGTTAGGAAATGTCTGTGGGGTTTGTAGATTTATTTTATAATACCAGTATTTTATCCAGTTTAATTCTCTGAACAATTCTTTTATGAGATTATAAAATTATTTTTCTACATCACTATAAAGTAGCAGCATCTAATACACAAATCTTCTGACAAGTAACATGCAAAGAGATGTACGAGGTGTGTAAAGGAAGAACTTGACTAATTGTAGATGTGTTAGAAATACAAAGTCTACCTACATGTGCACTTGTCTTTTTCTTTTCTGACGACTCACTAATGGAAGCAAGAGCTATCTCAAATTCTACCCTAATAAAGAGAAGAGACAATAAAACTAAGCTATTTTTTTTCTCCAAGATATTTTGGAGTTTTCTCTGGTCAAATTAAGATTAAAAGCAGATTCTGAACACTATCAGCCTCAAAGAGTGCCAGCACCAGAGTTTGAAAAGCAAACCTGGGTGGGATGCAGGGTTACTTGTAAGAAACCATCAGGTTCTGTGCCTGAAGACCTGGGAAGAGAAAAACATGACCTTCCTGTAAGTGTGCATGGAAAACTAGCATCCAGCTGAATTCACAGAACTATTTTATATGCCAGATTTCTGCCTTTCTGATGATAAAATGGAAACAGTTAGGGTACTTGTAGTTTAAGCATCTCAGTACCTCAGACAGAATTTTTGATTTTTAAGAAAGATTCCTCCCCCCACAATTACAACAACCAGTTTTACAAAAACAAATACTTAACTATGAATGTTGTAGGCCAGTATCTAATTTTCTATTAATCAGTAAAGTTATTTTCAGGGAAGCCAATATATCTAGTCTTGATTCTTGCCAGTCTGGCTTCAAACTGTACTGTGACTGTAATTTCATCTTGGAAATAAAATAACAATTCAGAATGCTATGTCAACATCAATTTTTCTTGAGATAAATTTCAGTTTACAGGTTTTGGCAACTATTTCCTAACTGCTGAAGACTTCATACTGTTAACCTACTAAGTTGCTTTTTTTCTGGTAAACAACTAAGAGGGAGTGTAGGGGCTCTACATTCTCAGTATGTTGATGAAATCTGTACTTCTCTGGGATTTATTAATTGGTTCACATCAAACACTTCCTTCAATACTGATTAAAAAGGAGGACCCAGAAAGATGAGCAGGGAAAGATGGATTCAGGGAAGACTGATGTAGAATTGGCAGGATAAATGAAGTGACCAATGGATACACTGAGAAACATATCAGCCTTTCGGTTAGTCAATTTACACCACTTCAGACAACATTTTCCACATCTAGAGGCACTGATGGATTCCAAACTGATGCTAGGATATTACAGAGCAAATATATCCACATCTCCAGAAAGAGCTATTTTCATAAAGGTCTCTGCTAATGTAATGCTTACTTTTTATACTTCAAGCTTCAGTTAATGTTTTGGACTTTTGAGAATGTAATTTACATCCCCTTTGAAATTGACTGAGTGCAAAATACAGCAATTCACTGAGTGTGTTTTGTTGGTGTGCACACTCCCCTCTCATTTCGGTTAAAACAACTTCACATCACACTTGCAAGCTCTTCAGGTTTCTGGACAAAGACTAATAGTTTGGCACTTGAAGGCAACAAACAGATACTTTCCATCATATCTACTGTCATACCTTAAACTTATTTTTTGTTGACAGTCTTATGACATCTTGCTAACTGACATACATTTTAGACATGTAACATCGAGTAAGTTATCTGCTCCATGCAGGTTTCAGACATGACAATGTCCGCTAAAACAAATACAACAAAACTTTCAACAAAAGTTTTCTGACAAAAATACTTAAAGAGTTTCAAAGGCATGAATAAGCAGATTTTTTC